>SJYC01137502.1:0-53284 GCA_006408675.1 Madoqua kirkii
AGGAGCAGTCGGTCTGGGTTCTGCTGTCTGGCTGTCGAACCCCATCCCACCGTCCCCTTCTCAGTCGCGGTAACTCCCCCGGCCGCCGGTCTGTCCCTGCCCCCAGTGGAGCTCAGCGCTATCTGAGAAGCGCTGACCGAGCGGCTCAAGGATTACACCGGCCTTTGCGGAACGTGGGGACGTGCGTCTTCCCACCCGCTGTTGCCCAGGGTAGCATCGCCCCCGCCCGGGGCAGCCGGGCACAGCTCTCCTGGCAGGGGAGGCTCCGCCCCGAGGACCAGGGTCGGCAGGGTGAGGAGAAACGCCTCCCTCCGCCCGCCAGCCGCTGAAACTGGTCAGCTGGCCCGCGACCTCACATCCCATTTCTCCTGGGCCCCTGCACCCTCTTCCCTCCTCCAGCGCCCCACCCAGAAAGTGGCAGGATAGATGCAGTTCAGGCCATTTTCACATCCTCCCAACACGCGGGGCCTGATTCCCAGGAGCAGAGGGTGAGACGGGAGGAGAACAAAAGGCCAGGAGTTCCTGGTACCGACCCACACTGTGCCTTCTTCCATCACGGTCAGTCCCCCTGGCCACCCCCCCCTCCCCCAGAGGCAGGGGCCCCCAGCCTCTGGGATATAATACCTGATGATCTGAGGGGGAGCTGATGTAATAATAATAATAGAAATACGGTGTTAAGTGTTAGTGGCTCAGTCGTGTCTGACTCTTTTGTGACCCCATAGACTGTAGCCCACCAGCCTCCTCTGTCCATGGAATTCTCCAGGCAAGGATACTGGAATGGGTAGCCATTCCCTTCTCCAGGGGATCTTCTTGACCCAGGGATTGAACCTGTGTCTCCTGTGCTGAAGGTGGATTCGTTACCATCTGAACCACCAGAAATAAAAGGCACAATAAATGAAGTGTGCTTAAATCACCCTAAAACCATCCCTCACCCCACGCCAGGCCGTGGAAAAATTGTCTTCCATGAAACCAGTCCCTGGTGACAAAAAGGCTGGGCACCGTTGCCCTGAGTCTACTATTTTTCTCCCATGTGCAGTTAGAGAACCCAGCCGACCAGAGAGCAGTGATGCGTTCAAGGTCACATGGATGGTGAAGGAGCTGGGACTGGAACACGGGCCAGTCTGACTCCGGTCATCATGTTACTTTCCCCAAAACACTAGGTCTCAGCTACTTGCACAGGACATCACTCAGAGCTCATTAGAAATGCAGGTCTGGAGGGCTCGGCTCGGAGCTGCCTCACCTGACTCCGGGAGGCTGGGACTGGGAATCTAGGTTTTGAGAAACTCACGAGAGTTTTGAAGCAGGTTAAAATTTGAGAGCCACTGGGTTAAACCATACAAAACTGCCATCTAGGGTCAGGGGAGGAATAAAACAATCACGTGTCAGTGATTTTACACAACACAGTTTCATAGGAAAAGAATCCTTCAACAGACCAATTTAAGGGGAATAAAGGCACGGATGGGCTTCCCTGGTGGCTCAACGGTAAAAAATCCATCTGCCAAGGCAGGATTTGGTCCCTGGGTCAGGAAGATCCCCTAGATAAGGAAACAGCAACCCACTTCAGTATTCTTGCCTGGGAAATCCCACAGAGGAACCCAGTGGGCTACAGTCCATAGGGTCACTAAAGAGTCAGACGCAATTTAGCAACTAAACAGCAGCAACAAAGGCACAGACACGCCCGGGACACTTGGGCTTTCTAGGTGAAGGTATGGGAGCCCCCCAGGCGGCCTCACTCACCACCAGGTTGCCGATGACCATGACCATGAGGAAACAGTGAGGCACATGGCCTGGCCGGCCACCTCCATGCAGTCCCACATGGTCTCGATCCACTCCCCGCACAGGATGCGGAAGACGATGAGGAAGGAGTGGAAGAAGTCGTGCATGTGCCAGCGGGGCAAACTGCAGTCCGCGGCGATCTTGCACACGCACTCCTTGTAGCTCTTGCCAAACAGCTGCATGCCCACCACGGCGAAGATGAACACGATGATGGCCAGCACCAGCGTCAGGTTGCCCAGTGCCCCCACCGAGTTGCCGATGATCTTGATAAGCATGTTCAGCGTCGGCCATGACTTGGCCAGCTTGAAGACCCTCAGCTGCCGGGCAGGGGGAATGCAGGGGTTGGTGAGACCCAGGGACCCCTGGCCCAACCCCGAGGCAGCCACAACCAGGGACTGAACCTAGACTCTCAGTGCAGAGTCCGACCCACTGGACCACCAGGGGTTTCCCAAAAAGAACTCTTTTGAATGGCTCTAGCTCCTACCCCCTGAGGGATATGGGGCCTCAGTTTACCTCTCTGTTAAATGGGAATGCTCGCATCCTACCACCTCATCCTCTTCACATGATCAAGAGAAAGTGTCCTCATCTCTTACATATAAAAGCTAAAACATTTACAAGCGAAATAAAAATCTCAAGATTTGTTTTAAGATACTCCCCCATAAAAAGTGGGGAGACAGATAAAGCAAGAACTATAGGATGTTGATGACTATTGGAGCCAGCTGAAAGGCACACAGAGGGGTATCTTACTTTCTCTATATTTTTGTGGATGCATGAAAGGTCCCTTCGAGGTGGTGAAAAGGATGCTAATTCAGAGTCTCAATCCCACTACTGATGAACTTCCTGAGGCTCAGTTTTCAGGTCTACAATATGGGCTGAAGTCCCCGCCCCACTGCCCCCACAAGTTCACTTAGGAGTCAAGTCCAAATGGCAGCTCCTGGGCTGTCATTGTGGTCTACCAGCAGCCCTGTGTGATAAGGGGGAGGGCATCTTTCTCCCTTTTGCCAGTAAGAAAGGTTTGAGAGGCAGAGGGGTGCACACTAGGGCAGAGGGGCCTCCTTTCCAGTTCTCTGGCTTCTTGGGGGTTTCTACTTGTGTCCTCTGAGCATCCACACCCCACCCTCCCTCACCCTGGTCCCGGGGCCTCATGTACCAGACGGAAGGAGCGGAGCACCGACAGCCCCTGCACGTTGGCCAGGCCCAGCTCCACCAGGCTGAGGGTGACGATGATACTGTCGAAGATGTTCCAGCCCTGCTGGAAGTACTCGTAGGGGTCCATGGCAATGAGCTTCAGCACCATCTCAGCTGTAAAGATGCCTGTGAAGACCTGTGGGGGGGTGGGGTGTGCAAAGCCTCAGGGGCACAGGGCCTCCAGAGTCTCCCACCCCATTCTTAAACCTCCGGGCAGAGCCCTCGAGGCCAGAAGAGAGGGTGACAGAGCCTCGAGGGGGTGGGCATGGTACATGTGTACCCATGGCCCACAGCGGTGGGTAAATGAATGAGGAGCTGAACAGCCATGCCACCAGGCAGAGTGGGTGCCGCTCAGAGACTGGGGCCCATCTCTTCCTGGCCTTCTGACTATGGGCCTATCACTTGACTTCCTGGGGTCTCAACCCACTCATAATAATATTTGACACTTGTAGCACATTCTGTGTTTCACGCTATGGCCTCATCAGTATCCTGATCTCCATGAAGCTGGGAGGGATGATCACCACGTCTGTCCCGGAGAAGAAAGATTGAGGCTCCGAGAAGTCAGCAACAAGCTCTCGATCATGCTGTCCATATTGGGTCAGGTCTCAAACCCAGGTCTTGGGGTGCTTAGTTCAGTTTCCTGTCTCTACACCCTACAGCCTCTCTACCCTAGTTGGTGGGTGTGGGGCTAGGGGTGGTTCCAGGACCCAGAAAATCTGGGTGGATTCTGAAATCTGGGGAGGCCAGACAGGAGGCGAAGTTGAGGATCAGTGAGATCCAGAGCTGATCCCCCACAATCCTGGGCTTGTCTGAGGGCTTCAGAGCCCCTAAAAGCTCCCTGGGCACAGCCCCGCCCTCCTGCCAGGCACCAGCTGCCCCGGGTCCACAGCCTGCCCGGGCACATGCTGAGCCCCGCCCAGGAGCTGTCCCTAACCATAGCAGGTGCCCAGACAGCAGCAGAGTGGGCAGGGGGTGGGCAGGCGGCAGGCTGGGCCCATCACGCACACCCCAGCAGCTGCACATCCCGAGCCTGCCCTTGCCCCTCCAGCCCAGCCTGGCCATAGCTGCCTCGGGCATCTCCGTGGGGTAGATGTGCCTGCCTCAGGGGCTGGGGAGTCCAGGGTCTGATTCCCATGCCGCCTACCCCAGCCTTATCTTGCTCCAGGCCTCACATCTTAACTCTCCTTGGGCTCCCCTCACCCTCAGGGTGCAGGAAGCATCTAGCCCATTGGCTACCCTGGACAGATTGAGAAGGGAATCGGGAAGGGTGGGGCCGGGCTGGAGGAGGAGGCCGCGGCTTTTTCCCTTTGTCAGGCTCCACCGGGGCTGGCAACGAGGTGATAATGCTCCTAATGGGCAGGGATAAGCAGGGGGATCAGTGTGTGTCAACAATAGTGGAGCAGAAAGGGCTGAGAGGGGAGCTGGCCTGGTCGTGCTGGAGAAATGGAGCGGGCAGGGGGCCTCAGGGCTGGGGGACGATACCCTGGGGCCTTCAGGGTGAGCTGGGGCCCCTTGGGCCTGGGTGCCCATGGGTCTACACTCTATCTTCTGGGTCCCTCGGTCTCTCTTAGGCCCCTGGGCTGTCACTCCAGTCATGGCTGACTCTTTGCAACCCTGTGGACCCTAACCCGCCAGGCTCCGCTGTCCGTGGGATTCTCCAGGCAAGAACACTGGAGTGGGTTGCCATGCCCTTCTCCAGGGGCCCCACCACAACGTCTGAAAGTGGAAAGGCTTGCCATCCAGCACTTCACTCTCCATTCCCAAGCTCCCGCTCCTCCATCTCTGCCTCCAGGGCATGACCCGGACTCCAGAGCCCCTGGAGTCCTGATCTTAAGAAGCCAAGTACTTCATCCCCACTCTCTCTGCCCCCACATACCCTGAAACCCAAATTCCATGGATCCCCATGTACCCCATGTACCTCCCCTGGTACATAACTCATGTCCCTGTATTCCCATATGCTAGGAAAATAACCCCAGCCTGTCTCTTTATGTCCTCTCATTTCCACACAGCCCGTGGGCCCTGTGGCCCCTCTCCTGTCCTGCCCAGTAAGGACCACCTCTCCCTTGTCCGCTCTGTACCAGGTTGCCCACGTTGAGCACACTGTCAAAGTGTTCTGTCATCGGGTAATGCTCCATGGCCATGAAGAGGGTGTTGAGCACAATGCAGATGGTGATGCCCAGGTCCACAAAGGGGTCCATGACGATCAGGTGGATGATCTTCTTGAACTTCACCCACGGGGTGCAGCAGTTCCATATGAGCACTTTATGGGAACATTTGTACCACCATGGCGGGCATTTCTGGTGGGCCTCTTCCAGCTCTGAAAACAGATGGCAGATGAGAATCCGCTCCCTCACCTGCTCCTTCTTCCACCTCCAACTTTGAGCCCACCTTCCAAGCCCCACCCCTCAGAGCACCACACCTCAAGCCCTGCCCTCTCAGGGACGCCCACCCCAAGCCTCGCCTCTTGTGGGTCACCCTCAAGACCCATCCCTAGACCCCGCCCACATGGGCCCACCCTCAGTGCTCCCTGCCCCCAGTGACCAGTCCATTGAAACTGAAGGTGCTCAGTTTAGTTCAGTTGCTTAGTCGTGTCCGATTCTTTTCGACCCCGTGAATCGCAGCACGCCAGGCCTCCCTGTCCATCACCAACTCCCGGAGTTGCTCAGTAGTATCCGACTCTTTGAGAGCCCATGGACTGTAGTGGGCCAGGCTCCTCTGTCCATGGAATTTCCCAGGCAAGAATACTGAAGTGGGTTGCCATTTCCTTCTCCAGGGTATTTTCCCGACCCAGGGATCAAACCCTGCATCGCAGGCAGATTCTTTACTTTCTGAGCCACCAGGGCAGCCCCATAAAGAGCCATGCCCTCAAAAGCCTTACCCCAGGTCCCTTCTCCCAGTGCCCTACTTCAGCTCCACCTTTTCAGCACAAAATCCCCCTATGCCATAGGGTGACTGCCATCCACTACCTATGGCCCAGGATCCCGGCTAGCGAGGGGCCCAAGGGCCTCGGGGAGAGGCAGGAGGCCACTGCAGAAGGTCGGGTCCCAGTTCCAACTGTTGCTGGCCAGAGCCTCTGAGGAGCACAGCGCGTCCTCCCTGGGGGCTCTGCCTCGCACTGCCGCCGGCCCCTCCAGACCGGACCCTGCCAGTCCTTTCCCACCAGGCTAGCTTCCTGGAAACATGCCCTGTCCCTGCCCCCCCAGCTCTAAACCCCTGGGGCTCTGTCAGGCCCACAGATATGCTACACCTCCTCCAGGTCTTCCAGGTCTTTGGTGCCCATGGAAGTTCTCAGCCAGGGCATGATCTCATTTAATCCACAAAAAACGTATGAGGTAATAATATTAGTGCCCCCATGTCATAGATGAGGAAAGGGAACTGGAGTCAGGGGCTGTCCCATAGACATGTGGGTTTGAGGGCCTGAATGCGACACCTCAGGGAGGGGACAGCTGAGCCTCTCCTCCATCCAGCAATTAGTAAACTTGACCTCCCAAAGGCTGCAGGTTTTGACAGTAACACCCCCACTCCCAACCCAGGTGTTACTGCAGGTGCCTCAAACTGTGTCTGAGGTCCCAAACTTCCCACAGTGGTCCCAGCAAGGGCAGTGTTGAATGATCTCCTTGGCTGGCTCTTCCTAGCATCCCCCTGGGGTGTTCTCTGTCAGGGCACAGACACCTGGATGCCCTTCAGGCAACGTCAGCTGGGATAGAGGTTTGCAAAGTCCTTCAAGTTCTCCTGCCAAGAGGCAAGACACCTGGAGAGGGGACCCAATCCTTCTGATGCCAGATTTCCCTGAATCTTCCTTTTCTGCATCATTTCCTCCTCCTCTCTCCCTCTCATCCATCCACACACCTGTGTCTCTTCCCATTCATTAATCTTTCAGCCCATCCACCCATCCATCAAACCATCTGTCCATCCATTCACCCATGCATCCATCCATTCACCCACCCATCCACTCACCCATCCATCCACCCACCTACCCACTCACTATCTGTCCATTCATCCATCCATCCATCCTCCAACCATCCATCCATCTGTCCATCCATCCATGTGTATGTCTACCCACCTCTCCTTGTTACCTTCATCTAGTCTCCTGAGGCCTGGGGCACAGCATGGGGTTTTTTTGGGGGTCTATGGCTCTATCTGGGCAGAGTTTGATTTTGACCTTTAGCTTTCACCCAGAAGATATTTGTGGAACAGGATCTCCAGTTTCCGGAACATTGGGCCTTCCTGGTTAGTATTCTTATCCTGTCCTTTCCCGTTGCCTTGGCAGCCCACAAGGCCTCCCGGAAGCCCCCAGTTCCCGCCGCAGCCTGGCCTTGTGGCCAGAATCGGGCCAGGTTAAGCCAGGACTATATTTATCACGGCCATTTCTTCAATGCCAATATTAAGTTACTGTCCTGAAGCTGGGCCCAGCCAGGCCCTCCCTGCCCCCACCCCGGGAGCCCAAGTGGCCCGATGGCCAGGGTGGGCAGGGTGGGTCTGGGGATGCTGGGCACTCACCTTCCATGGCATCGGAAATACCGCTGTCTGTGCCGCAGCTTGGCCTTGGAGGCCCCTTTTCCCCTGCCGACGTGTCCAGGCTGCCGTTGCAGTCTTTGCTGTGTGCTGGGTCCCCGTCCACCTCCCCACCTTCCAGAGCCTGGGCAGCCTTGGCCTGTGGACCAGCAAGGGTAGTGGACATAAAGCACATCGCCAAGCCAAGCCATGGGAGCGGGCTCTCAGAGCTTCTTCCTGAGTCCTTCAGGCTGGGGACCTCTCTTTCTGGCCTGCACCCAGTCTACTGCAAGAGGGGTGGTTGGTGGCGGGGGGAGGCGGGGTGGTGGTGACAGGGTAGGGACCAAAGTGACTGAGGACCCTCATCCCTGAAGACCCCTCCTTCTCTGAAGCCTTGACTGACCCTGCACTTCATGAAGTGATGGGTGAATGCACAGCTGCTCCCTGGGGCCTCATCGGCACCCACCTTTCCCTCAGCCTGGACCCAGACACTGCCCATAAAAAAATCATAAAACCATAGGTATTTGAGCTGGAAGGCTACTTTGGGTTGGGGGAAACTGAGCTACGAAATACTCTTTCTACTGCCTGGGAGCCTCCCACCCCACCAAACCTCCACCTGAGCCTTCTGCTCCACACTCCCTGCCTCGCAGCCCCCCACCCCACACCTCCCTGTGCCCCTCAGTCTGCCCAGGGTACCTGGGCTGAGGGGCAGGGAGACCCCCGGATCTTCCCCTCCCCCCACCTCCCCAAGTCCAGACCTTCTCCAGCTCCTCCTGCTGTTTCTTGAATTTCTCCAGCATCTGCTGAAACTCCTCTTCTTTCTCCTGATCCTCGGCCAGGGTGGCCTCGTTCTGCTCAGCATAGGCCATGGCTACCACAGCCAGGATCAGGTTGATGAGGTAGAAGGAGCCCAGGAAAATGATGACCACGAAAAAGATCATGTAGGTCTTGCCGGCTGCTCGAAGGGTCTGGAGTGAGGGAAGAGGAGGAAGTGTCATGTGGTACCCTGCCTGCTTTCACTCAGGGCCCCCCTCCATACAACCATTGCTGAGAGGCAGACAGGAAGGATCCCTCACAGAGCCTGGAAGTTTGAGGGCTTTTGAGGCAAGGTATGGCTTCCCAGGTGGCACCAGTGGTAAAGAATCTGCCTGCCAGTGCAGGAGACATAAGAGATGTGGGTTCGATCCCTGAGTCAGGAAGATCCCCTGGCAACTCACTCCAGTATTCTTGCCTGGAGAATCCCATGGACAGAGGAGCCTGGAGGGCTATATCCCTTGGGGTGGCAAAAAGTTGGGACACGACGGAAGTGACTTAGCACGCACGCACATAGATAATTACGTCATCTGCAAATAGAGACAGCTTTCTATCTTCTTCTATGGCCACCCTTGATGGGTTAAACCACATTCTGGGGCATTTCAAAATATGAACTTGGGACCCAGACCTTCCTGGGCTCCTGACTCAGAGAGCCCTGAGGACCCTGGCCAGACATCTTGAGATCAGAGATCCAAGATAAAAATTGGTGAATGTGGGCTTTGGGATCAGCTTGAATCCTAGTTTCCCCAGGATGCCTGGCATCTAGTAAGAGCTCAGCAAATAGACGCTATTGTTGTTATTATTATTACAGTTATTTATTTAGTTTTGGCTGTGCTGGGTCTTTGTTGCTGCACGCGGGCTTTCTCTAGTTGCGAAGAGCTGGGCCTACTCTAGCTCTGGTGCACAGGCTTCTCGTCGTGGTGGCATCTCTTGTCTCAGACTGTGGGCTCCGAGCGTGGGGTCAATAGTCATGGTGCGTGGGCTTGGTTGCCCCATAGCTTGTGGAATCTTCCTGGACCAGGGATCAAACCCATGTCCCCTGCGTGGGCAGGCAGACTCACCTTCTTCTTCTTTTTTTTTTTTTTGAATATTTATTTATTTGGCTGTGCCGGGTCTTAGTTGTGGCTTTTTCTTTTACTTTAAAATTTTTATTTATTTTTCATCGAAGGATAGTTGCTTTACAATATTATGTTGACTTCCACCATACATCAACATGAACCAGCCACAGGTATACATAGCAGGCAGATTCTTAACCACTAGACCACCAGGAAAGTCCTATTACTATCAGTATTAACATTGTCGATGTTGGAAACATCACCAGGCCTGGAAGGCACTGTTCTCCAGACTCAACCTGCCCACCTGCAAACTGTGGAAGGTAAATAATTACGGGCAGAACTGCTGTCTAAGCAGCCCTGCTGGTTACTGTGAGGAGGCCTGGGAGTCTGTGCTAAGCTTCGATCTCAGCTCCTAAGCAAATGGGGAAAAGGAAGAAAAGGCTGGGGCTCAGATCTGGGCAGGAACCGAATGCCAGAGGTGCCAAGAACCCATATATAGGGCCACTGAGGGGGGTCCCATGGAAGGGATGGCTTTGGTAAGGGTCCCACCAAGCCCTGAGGAGGCCATGGAGATGGAGGGAGGCAGGGCTGTGGGGCTGAGGGGCAGGGCGGGGCAGGGGCCTCTGTACCAGCTGGAAGAGGTTCTCCCAGTAGTCCTGCGTCATGAGGCGGAAGAGAGCCAGGAAGGCCCAGCTGAAGGTGTCGTAGCTGGTGTAGCCGTAGTTGGGGTTCCGCCCGGCCTTGATGCACTCATAGCCCTCAGGGCAGTGCCTGTGGACAGGATGGGGACTGGTGTCAGGGAGAAAGGAGAGCTCCAACTAGGGGCCACATGGGGGGCACGCCGAGAAATAAAAAACATCCTTCAGTCTTGTCTGCATCCTGAAAACACATGCATGCTAATGAGTTGTCTTTACACCTCCATCCCCCCCAAGTTCTCATCCCAATCATCCCCCAGATTCTGGCAACCCTGGGGCCACGGTTTCCATTCACCCCTCACCCTCCTGGGTGTCACTCACCCAGCATCGCTGCTGTTCCCACAGAGCAGGGCATCGTTGGAGCCCTCCAGGAAATAGAAGTTCCCTGTGGGAGTCAGAGGTCACGAAGGAAGCATGTTAGCGCGTGGACACTGGGCAGAGTGTGGACTGCACACCCGTGGACACATCTGTGTGGACCACGGGCACCGCCACATGGATGCTCTCGGGGCGCCCCTTCCCGCTCCTTTTTTTTTTTTTAACTTTTGGCCTCTGAGGGAGAGGGAGAGGGTGGGATGATTTGGGAGAATGGCACTGAAACATGTATACTACCATATAAGAAATGAAGCACCAGTCTATGTTCAATACAGGTTACAGGATGCTTGAGGCTGGTGTACGTGATGATCCGGGGAGATGGTGTGGGGTGGGAGGTGGGAGGGGGCTTCAGCATTGGGAGATCGTGTACACCTGTGGCTGATTCATGTCAACGTATGGCAAAACCAATACAGTATTGTAAAATAGAATAAAGTATTAAAAAAAATTAAAAAAAAATTTTTATTGGAGTATAGTTGCTTTAGCTGTGTTAGCTTCCACTGTACAGCAAAATGAGTCAGCCACACACATGCATACATATCCGTTGCCACGTCCATTCTCCATATATACGTGGAGTCCCTTTGGGACTTCTTTCCCATTCAGGTCACCTCAGTGCATTAAGCAGCATTCCCTGGGCTTCCCTGATAGCTCAGCTGGTAAAAAAAAACCTGCCTGCAATGCGGGAGACCTAGGTTCGATCCTTGGGTTGGGAAGATCCCCTGGAGAAGGGAAAGGCAAACACTCCAGTATTCTGGCCTGGAGAATGCCATGGACTGTATAGTCCACGGGGTCACAAAGAGTCAGACACGACTGAGCGACTCTCACTTTCAGCTGAGTGATACAGCATGTTCTCACTAGCTATCTGTTTTCTTCCTTCTTTTTTAAGGGCAGCTCCAAGTCCTCAGCTCTCTGGGTAGATATATTTTACTGTCAGCGCAGTGCCTTGTATGGGGTATAGTGGGGGTACAGAGGGAGACGGGGGGCACATGTATGTGTGTGCCTGGGGCTACCACGTACCTGAGCAGGACCCCCAATGGAGGGGTGAGTGGGGAGCTAGAATCCAGGATGCCAGGTTGAAGAAGGTGGCATTTCTAAGCTGGCGATTCCATGTCCATTTTCTAAGCTGCCAGGAGGCACCGTGTGGACTAGGAGTGGCTCCATGAGAACGCTGTCTTGTGTGTGTGCACCTGTGAAGTCTGGGTATGTGAACGGGATGTGGGGGCCTGCTGCTGGCCCTGCCAGGACAATGGAGGAGAACAAGGAGCCCACACATAGGGACTGTTGCTTTCCCTAGCCAAACCTTTAGGATTTTCCAAACAATCTGGTGTTTGCTGTTACCTTTGTTTGCTGTAAACCCTTTGAGAGGGTAACCATTGGTATTTAGTAGCCAAGTTGGGTTCTCCTCATAGATTGCAGCCTACCGGGCTCCTCTGTCCATGGGATTTCCCAGGCAAGAATACTGGAGTGGATTGTCATTTCCTTCTTCAGGGGTCTTTCCAACCCAGGGATCAAACCCAGGTTTCCTGCATTGGCAGGTAGATTCTTAACCACTGAGCCACCAGGGAAACTTGAGAGCAATATTGTGGTCTTTACTTTATAGGTAAAGATTCTGAGAGTCAGGAAGATGAAGTGAGTTGTCAGAGGTTACCTGAGCTGTTAAGTGATGGGTTTACACTCAGGTCTTCCCCATGATCATTAAAAAAAAAATTATTTATGTATTTGGCCACATGGGGTCTTAGCACATGGGACCTTCATGGCAGCATGCTGGATTTTTAGTTGCAGCATGAGAACTTAGTTGGGGCACGTGGGATCTAGTTCCCCAACCCAGGGATCAAACCCGGGCCCCCTGTGTTGGGAGCATGGAGTCTTAGCCACTGGACCACCCGGGAAGTCCCTTCCTCATGTTCTTTATCTCTCACAAGGGGCTGCCAATGGGGCTAGGAAAGACGCCACTGGCCTCCCCACCCTCCCTTCTTACCTTCGTCATTGATGTAGGCATCCCAGTCAAAGGTATAGTTGCTGGCCCAGCTCTCCTGGCCATCCCAGGTGTGGTTGCTGTTCCAGGTGTCATTGCCATTCCAGGTATCGTTGCCGTACCACGTGGTGTTGGTGTCATTGAAGGGCGGGGGCCAGCGCACACACTTCTGCCGCAGGTTTCCCATGAAGAGCTGCAGCCCCACCAGGGCAAAGACGCTCAGGCAGAAGACGGTGAGGATCATCACGTCCGAGAGTTTTTTCACCGACTGGATCAGGGCCCCCACGATGGTCTTCAGCCCTGATCACAGAGAGGGCGAGAGTGTGGCAGGGGGTAACTCACCGACTCAGCCCCTCCGAGGCTCTGCCTGCTCCATCTCCTTCAGGCCTTGGCTTACTTGGGGGGCTACTTCCCTGAAGCCTTCCCAAATTAGCCCCATCCATCTCTGATTACAACCTCCATCTCGAGCCTTCCAATGGCCACCGAATCTCAGCCACTAGAATGGACCATGAAGACTCCACAGGGTGTTGCCTAACACAGGAGAGCAACAACACTCAGGCACACAGTGTGACTTAATAAATGTCACTAAGTCAGGACTCCCAGTGTTCACAGGACAGCAATCTCACAAGCTGCGTCCTTCATGAAAGGGGCTCAATCATGCTTTAGGAAGGCACTCCCATAGTGGCTCAGTAATAAAAACCCTGCCTGCCAATGGAGGAGATGCGGGTTCAGTCCCTGGGTCAGGAAGATCCCCTTGAGGAGGGCATGGCAGCCACTCCAGTATTCTTGCCTGGAGAATCCCATGGATAGCAGAGCTTGGCAGGCTACATACAGTCTATAAGGTCGCAAAGAGTCAGACACCACTTAGCGACCCAACAACAACAACAACCAACCCTGTGATACCCTTCTGGAGAGTCCTTATGTAGATTATCCTACCACAGGCCTGGAAAAGTTCTGCAGAAACAAAAACTTTTTAATACCATGTTTCAGCTTATTTGACACAGAACCCTTTCTCTTTTAGCCTGTTAACACCCAAGGAACAGCAGGGTTCACTCTGAGAAGCTCTAGCCTGACTTTGCAATATCATTGCATTCTGCCCCTCTGAACCGGCAAAGGCAGAGCCAGATTGTATGGAATTTCAGGCTCAGATCCCATCATTCATGGAAGAACCATAACTTCCTCCTTGGGCCTAATCAGGGTGTCTCTCACGTCAATATTTATTTCCTTTTCTTATCCTGGTATGAAGACAGATGCTCAGCAGCTTCATCATAAAAGCCCTGTGGGCTCTGAGGATGCCTAAGGATGGCACTGAGGGCAGGTACCGTGGTCTTGACTCAGTGGCTAACGTGCCGTGTTGCCTTCTCTCTGGGGGTCCCTCCTTCCTCAACTGCAATTCACAAGGGCTTTGGACTAGAGAAAACTAAGATTCTTCCTAGCATTAAGACAACTTCCCTGTCTCCCAGAGCCTGTTCTCCATGCCTTTCAGATCATCTTTCTCTCCTTTTGGAGAAGGCAATGGCAACCCACTCCAGTATTCTCGCCTAGAGAATGCCATGGACAGATGAGCCTGGCTGGCTACAGTCCATGGAGTTGCAAAGAGCTGGACATGAGTGAGTGACTACACTTCTCTCCTATAATGAACCTTCTCCAGTTTCTTCTCATGCTTTTTTGAGGGTCTGGATGATCCAGATTCTATTTATTTCATGCTTTTCTTGATGCATTACTTTGGAACTGCCCCGGCCTCATGGCTCAGTGGGTATGTGATGTGTTCATTAGAGCTCTCAGGGTGTGGACTCTCCATCACTGAGTCCCTCTGTGTCTCTCAGCTGGAGTGCTCTGCTCTGCCCAGTCTGTTTATTTCATTTAAAACATGAACCTTATGCCAAGGCTTCCCTGGTAGCTCAGTTGGTAAAGAATTCCCTGCAACGCGGGAGGCTCAGGTTCAATCCCTGGGTGGGAAAGATCCCCTGGAGAAGGAAATGGCAACCCACTCCGGTGTTCTTGCCTGGAGAATCCCATGGACAGAGAAGCCTGGTGGGCTACAGTCCATGGGATTGCCAAGAGTCGGACACGACTTAGGGATTAAACCACCACCACCTCCCAGTGCCAGGCATGGCTCTAAGCACCTTATTGCTATCAAGGCTTTGAATTCTCATAATAACTGAGTGAGCAGTACTGTCATTATTCACAGTTTACAGATATGGAAACTGAAGCAGACAGGGTAGCCGTCTAACCAAGGTCAAAGTCAGGAAGTGGTAGAGATGGGAGTTGAACCCAGGCAGTCTGGCTCCAGTGTCTGTGCCCTAACCACCTTGCTATGCTGCCTCTCAAAGCCCATCCTCCCACTTGGGGCCTCTTCTTCTCCCTGTAGACACACTGGACCCCCCAGTCTGTGTCCAGGCTTTAATGAGAGAGCTATGCCACCTGGGAGGGTTATGACCCTGGGTCAGGCTCCCAGAACTTGAGTGCCCCATTCCAGGCATAGGCGAGGGGGCAGGCCAGCTGGCCCAGGCAGAAGGTCCCTGCTCCTCCCCTGTACCTGGGATGACCGTGATGGTTTTCAGGGCCCGCAGCACCCGGAAGGTTCTCAGCGCTGAGATGTTGCCCAAGTCCACAAATTCCGTCAGGTACCTGGGTGGGGGGTGGGGGCGAGGGCTGTGTCAGAGCCAAGGGGTGGGTGATGGGGCAGAACGAGGCCCAGAACGAGGATTCCCAAGGAATCCTTGTATTTGGGGTTACCGTGGAGATGCAAGGGGACAGGTCAGGGACCACAGGCTCCTATGGGGGCCTGAGAGGTGGGAAAGACACTGCAGGGTCTTTGCTGAGGAGTGAGGGAGTGGCAAGGGTAGCCCAGCTCTCCCAGTGGGTGGGGGCCTGGGGGCCCAGGTCCTATGTACCGTGTGGAGGGGCACCCGGATGGACAGCCTGCAAGTCAGACCCCGAGAGCGACAGCTCCTGGAAAGGTGCAGCCCACTGTCTGCACGCTGGACCACAGCCCTGCAGCCCAGCCTCGGACGGTCACCCAGCCCACTCAGCTGCCCTCTCCAAGGCCTGGCCCCCTCCCTTCCCTCGCATCGGCCTCTGGACGCCCCTGGGGGCCCCTGCTCACGCCATCATGATGACGCTGAAGTCCAGCCAGTTCCAGGGATCCCGGAGGAATGTGAAGTCATCGATGCAGAAGCCTCGGGCCAGGATCTTGATGAGGGACTCGAAGGTGTAGATCCCTGTGAAGGTATACCTGGCGGGGAGAGGGCGGGCCAGGGCCAGGCATGTCACAAATGTACTGTGTGGAGGGGCACCCGGATGGACAGCCTCCAAGTCAGACCCCGAGAGCGATAGCTCCTGGAAAGGTGCAGCCCACTGTCTGCACGCTGGACCACAGCCCTGCAGCCCAGCCTCGGACGGTCACCCAGCCCACTCAGCTGCCCTCTCCAAGGCCTGGCCCCCTCCCTTCCCTCGCATCGGCCTCTGGATGCCCCTGGGGGCCCCTGCTCACGCCATCATGATGACGCTGAAGTCCAGCCAGTTCCAGGGATCCCGGAGGAATGTGAAGTCATCGATGCAGAAGCCTCGGGCCAGGATCTTGATGAGGGACTCGAAGGTGTAGATCCCTGTGAAGGTATACCTGGCGGGGAGAGGGCGGGCCAGGGCCAGGCATGTCACATCCGGGCCAGGGTGTGGGTGGCAGAGGCAGGCCTCCTGGGACGGAGGACCCAGGGGGCTGAGGACATCGGTGAGAGGGGCGGTGTGTGCCGCTCTGGGGACTTAGGGTGCTGATGGAGTGACAGGGACAGGGTTTGTCCCCCTGGAACACAGAGCAACGGTCACTTGGGGCATCCTCCCAGCGGAGACACTGGGGAACCAGGGGAAATGGGGGCGGGGCACTTACTCCACGTGCTTGGACCAGGAAGGCGGGTCACTCATGGTCATGAACACGCAGTTGGTCAGGATGGTGATCATAATGAACATGCTGAACAGCGTTGGGGGGAGGGTCAAGGAAAGTGAGGGAGCAGGTGGGGAGGAGAGGAGGACAGAGGGCCTCCTCACCCAGAGCGCCCCGTTCTTGTCCATCCCTGACCCCTGCCTGCCTTTCCCCACCCCTGTGCTCGCCCCACTCCGCCAGGATATGAGTGGATGAGCACCTTGATGGCGCAGCGTCTGACGATGCTGAAGGGGCTCAGGACGTAGAGAGCAGGAGTGGCTGAGAAGCGGAAGATGGACTTGCCCTTGTTAAGCACGATGAAGGTCTGCGGCAGGGAGAGAGCTGTGAGGCCTGGGACAGGCGGACGGATGGACCAGGGACAGACAGGTGGAGGAGGGCTCCCTGGCGCGGACCTTCTTGTCGCTGTAGTAGGGATCCAAATCCTCCAGGGGGATGCCGATGACCTCTGGCGGGGGGTCCCCATAGATGAGCGGCAGGTTCTTGCCAGCCTCCATGTCGCTGCGCGGCTTCCGCTCGGTTTCCTCGATCTCCATCTGCTTGTTCCGCAACTGCCGGGCCTCCTCCTCCAACACCCGGCGCTCTATGGCTGCCAGGGACTCCCGGGTGAAGGGGCGTAGGCTCTCGGGGCCCAGAGGCACCACCGTGGGCAGAGACGCATTGGCCATCTTCGCATCCTGGGCTCAGGGGCCAGCAGGGCGGCGGGCAGCTGGGGCAGCTGCAGCGTGCAGCCCCCGGGGTGCTGGGCGGCCACCCCGCCCTGGGCCTGGGTCCTGCTACTCACCTCCCGCCTGCCCTGGGGCCAGGGCAGGCAGGTTGGCGAGCAGGCGCTGTCGGAACTGGAGGGTGTGCCTGCGGGCCCGGGTGCTGCTATTGCACAAATGCTGGACACAGAGCATCACCCCCGCAGCCCTGCACCACACTCGCCCCAGCAGGGGGTTGGCTCCCCTCTGCACTGACAGAAAACCAACCAGGTCCTCTTCTCCCTTGGGGACTTGTGGCCAACGCCCCCCGTGCCTTCAACTGCCTCCTGGGCCCGAGTTCTGGAAACAGTGTGGCTTCAGCCTACGGGGAACAGAGAAAACCACAGCTGGCTATACCCCCGCGACCTTGACCCTGCAGTGAGGCAGAAAGGAATCGGATGTGAGATGTGAGGGCAGACTCAGAGGAGGGGCCGAGGTGAGGGGCCCCGCGGGGTCAGCCTAAAGCAGGAATGGCAAACGGATTTCAGCTTGAGGGCTGGTGTAGATCAGCTGCTCTTGGCTGCCTGGAGATGTGGGCAAAGACCAGGTGGGCTGGAGAGGGACTCGTGCGGGGAGACTGCGGGGCTTGATTAGTAATGTCTGCCGGGGGCATGAAGGAGGAGAATGCATGTACCTGCCACCTTCACCATATCTTGCTTGGAGGGAGGAGACAAGGAAGATGTGTGAACATGTAGCGCCTTGTCCTGAGCTCTGGGGAGGTGTGATGTTGCATGGGGAGCAGGAGAAGGAAGATCCCCAAGCTCTGGGCATAGTCCCAATAGCTTCCTCCTCCACAACCCATGGGATCTAACCTATGGGCAGGGAGGGGGAACTGGAGTAAGAAAACGCAAGGTGTGTGTGTGGGGCCACGTCAGGAGAGCCTGCAGGTGTTAACATGGAAGAGCAGGACACACAGGTAAGGTCCTGGGGAGAAAGAGATGGACGGTTTCGATGGTGGGGGCAGGACCGGAGCTCCCAGGGACTGCTTTTGGCTGGTGGTCCCTGTATGAACCGGGCAGATAGAGGGCGCCTACCTTGGAGGCCGTAAGAGCTCCACACTGTGTCTCCTGGCCAGTCCCTTGGTTGCTATACTCCCCTCCTCCCCCAAAGCCTTCTTGAGCCTGTTCTCTGTGGAAGGGAGGCAGTGGTGGGTCACTTATGGCAAAGGCCCTGGGGAATGACCCACATCAGGAGACAGACACAGGGCAGGGACACCCCGGCCACCTGGTCATACACAGACTTCCCAAGGACCCCACGGACAGAGGCTCCAGATATACCCAGGGCTATACCAGAGGGCAGCTCTGTCACAGGGGGCCCAGATGCTCGAGCAGTGCCCAGGCCACTGCAGGCACTTCCTCAGGCCTGGCCAACAAGTGGGGAGGGCGGCCCAGGGAGTGGCCGGAACCATTGGGCAGAGCAGGCCACACCCCCCGGCCTGACTGCCCAGCTGCTCCCTCCCATCACCCAGGGAGTCGTGTTTCCACGGGAATGACTTTGCTCATTCCTGCCCACCCCGTCCCTCAGCTGCTCATCGGCCCAGTCGTGTGCGTGGGAGTGTGTGTGCACGGACACGCACGTGTGCACTTGTGCACACACAGAAGTGCGCACACCCAGCTTGAAACCCCTCCTCACACTGACCCCACAGTTGTACCCACCACTTGCCACACGTATGTGTCTGAACACAAGACATTGACCTGCCAGATGGCCCTGAAGAGACAATGGCCAATGAGCACCCTCCTGGTTCATGGGCCCCGCTTGGCACAGTTTCTGGCCTGCTGCTTCCCCCTTCCTCCTTTGCAGGAGCCCAAGTGAAGGAGATCAAACCAATCAACCCTAAAGGGAATCAACCCTGAATATTCATCAGAAGGACTGATGCTGAAGCTGAAGCTCCAGTACTTTGGCCACCTGACGGGAAGAGCTGACTCACTGGAAAAGACCCTGATGCTGGGAAAGATTGAGGGCAAGGAGAAGAGGACGACAGAGGATGGGATGGTTGGATGGGCACCAACTCAATGGACATGAGTTTAAGCAAACTCCAGGTGACAGTGAAGGACAGGGAAGCCTGGTGTGCTGCAGTTCATGGGGTCACAAAGAGTCAGACACAACGGAGAGACTGAACAACAACATCAAAGTGGGATGACAGAAAACCAGAGGCAAACAGCCCAACTTGGGCCCCAGCACCGGTGGAGACTGCCGGCCAGAGTCGCCAGAGGCCCCAGCAGTCAGACCCGGTGGTCTCTGCGCAGCTGACCCTCCCTCAAGCATCTCCCGGCCATAGCCTCTCCTTCTTTTTGAGTATTTATTTTTTTTGCCTGGTCTTTTGAAATACTTGTTTGTGTGGCATGCAGTCTTCACTTGTGGCGTGTGGGATCTAGTTTCCCATGCATGCGTGCTCAGTTGCTCAGTCATTTCTGACTCATTGCAACCCTGTGGACTGTAGCCTGCCAGGCTCCTCTGTCCACAGC
This sequence comes from Madoqua kirkii, assembly GCA_006408675.1. Taxonomy (NCBI): domain Eukaryota; kingdom Metazoa; phylum Chordata; class Mammalia; order Artiodactyla; family Bovidae; genus Madoqua; species Madoqua kirkii. Next base: position 19,514 of record SJYC01137502.1, read on the forward strand.
ATTCTCCAGGCAAGAATATTGGAGTGGGTCGCTGTTTCCTCCTTCAGGGGCTCTTCCTGACCCAGGGATCAAACCCTTGTCTCCTACGTCTCCTGCATCGGCAGGTGGAATCTTTACCATTGAGCTACCTGGGAAGCCCTGACCAGGGATCGAACCCAGGCCCCTTTTGTTGGGAGTGCTGAGCCTTAGCCACTGGACCGGCAGAGGAGTCCCCACAGCCTTTGCTCTTGAGAGAGGAATGCGGCCTCCCCATTCAGGCTGCTCTCTCCACATCTGCTCTGTGAGCTCTTCCTTCCTGCCCTGGAAGATGCTGCTTCTCCAAGGCCTGGTCTGCAGCCCTGTTGCTGGTTGGTTTTCACAGCAGGCACCTCTCCCCGTGCCCTTCTCCTCTGCTCGGGAACAGCCACACTCCAGGTGACAGTGAAGGACAGGGAAGCCTGGTGTGCTGCAGTTCATGGGGTCACAAAGAGTCAGACACAACGGAGAGACTGAACAACAACATCAAAGTGGGATGACAGAAAACCAGAGGCAAACAGCCCAACTTGGGCCCCAGCACCGGTGGAGACTGCCGGCCAGAGTCGCCAGAGGCCCCAGCAGTCAGACCCGGTGGTCTCTGCGCAGCTGACCCTCCCTCAAGCATCTCCCGGCCATAGCCTCTCCTTCTTTTTGAGTATTTATTTTTTTTGCCTGGTCTTTTGAAATACTTGTTTGTGTGGCATGCAGTCTTCACTTGTGGCGTGTGGGATCTAGTTTCCCATGCATGCGTGCTCAGTTGCTCAGTCATTTCTGACTCATTGCAACCCTGTGGACTGTAGCCTGCCAGGCTCCTCTGTCCACAGCATTCTCCAGGCAAGAATATTGGAGTGGGTCGCTGTTTCCTCCTTCAGGGGCTCTTCCTGACCCAGGGATCAAACCCTTGTCTCCTACGTCTCCTGCATCGGCAGGTGGAATCTTTACCATTGAGCTACCTGGGAAGCCCTGACCAGGGATCGAACCCAGGCCCCTTTTGTTGGGAGTGCTGAGCCTTAGCCACTGGACCGGCAGAGGAGTCCCCACAGCCTTTGCTCTTGAGAGAGGAATGCGGCCTCCCCATTCAGGCTGCTCTCTCCACATCTGCTCTGTGAGCTCTTCCTTCCTGCCCTGGAAGATGCTGCTTCTCCAAGGCCTGGTCTGCAGCCCTGTTGCTGGTTGGTTTTCACAGCAGGCACCTCTCCCCGTGCCCTTCTCCTCTGCTCGGGAACAGCCACTGACCGCCTCCTTTCGTGGTTTCTGTTCACGCTCTGCAGTGGCCCCAGGACAGGGCAGTCACGGCTCCTCTTCTGGTGCGGCCTTCACAGCTCTCAGGTCCACGGTGACTCATGCCCTGCTGGTGTGATGGGTGTCCGTCTCCCCCACCAGAATCCTCAGAGACCAGGGCTTGGGGTCACCCTGAACTGGTGCCTGGACATTGGCATGGGACCCACCGCCAGCACAGCTAGCCTGGCACTTCCTCCTGCTGGCCCCTAGCTGGCCCCCAGTGGACTCCTCATCCCTCCCTTTGGAATTTGCACTTGGTCCTAAATTCCCTGCTTCCTCCTCCCCTCTTCACCAGCCCTGGAGCCACTTAGCATCTGGATGTTGTATTATATGAGTGGGTGGATGCCCTCCTTGGCTAGGCTAGTGGAGGCAAAGGTTTTGGTTGGTGATGGCCAAAATCATCCCAGTGGCACATCTGGTCAGTTCCCAACCTCGCCGAGGCTCCCTTCAGCACCTACCTGTCTCTCCATTCTGCAGGGGGTGCTTCATCACCCCTCACCCGCTCCATTCACACAGCCTCCCAATCTGCCTCCCTGCCTCCCACCTGGCTCTCCTCCAATCTACCATCCCCATTTCTTTTTTTAAAAAATTATTTTAATTAATTTATTTGGCTGCACTGGGTCTTAGTTGCAGTGTGAGGGATCTTTAGCTGTGACATGTGGGATCTAGTTCCCTGACTAGGGATCAAACCCAGGCCCCCTGCATTGGGAGAGTGGAGTCTTAACCGCGAACCACCAGGGAAGTCTCTACCTCTATTTCTAAAGTCATAAATCTGTTCTGGTCACCCTCTGCTTAATCCTTCGCTGGATTAATAAAGCATCCATAACCGACAAGGGCCTGCTATTAAGCACAGGGAACTCTACTTAGAGTTATGTGGCATCCTGGATGGAATGGGAGTTTAGGGGAGAATGGATACATGTCTAGATGTGGCTGAGTCCCTTTGCTCTTCTCCTGAAACTATCACAACATTGTTAATCGGCTAGACCCCAGTGCATAATAAAAAGTTTATTTACAAAGTGGGTCTGTATTCCTCCACGTGGCTCCCAGGCCCTCCATGATCCAATCTCTACCTCATCACCCAGCCCTTCTCTACATGTACCCGCCCTCTGGCCATGGTACCTCCATCTTCAAAAATGGGCCACACTGTTTTTCACTGAAGCCCGTGCCTCCTGCAGCACTCCTTCTTTCTGTCACCCTGGAGAGCTTTAATTTGTCAGGCTCAACCTACACACGAACCACCACCTCCAGGAAGCCTTCCCTGGTAGCCCTGGCTGAGTGGATTTCTCCTTGGGATCACCTGTGTGCCTGATGCTGAAGAAGAGTTCATCAAATGAATGAATGAATGAGAGGGCCCTTCCACCTGAGTTATTTCTCCTTTGAGCCCACTCTGATCTAAAATCGTGAACAGAAACTGGATCTCCTCTGATACGGCTGCTTTGAGCACTCCCCTCCCCCACCTCCTACTACTCAGCTCAAGTGCCGGGTTGTGTAACCCTTGAGCGTCTCCTTGGCTTCTGCCCTTGACCCTGAGATTTCTCCCTTTCCATAAGCCCCTCAGACTTCACCTCCCTCCTCTTCCAGCCTCAGTTACAAGAGCCATCATAATCCCCCCTTGAAAATACTGTTGGGGGACCAAAGATTCTATGCTTGGAATCCTTCCAGACTTCTCCCTGTGGACCTTTTCATCTGGCTCTTCATTTTTACCCTCTATTATCCTTTATAATAAAATGCTTTTGCATTGTGGCTTTGGAGAAGACTTTTGAGAGGCCCTTGGATGGCAAGGAGATCAAACCAGTCAATCTACAGGAAATCAACCCTTAATATGCATTGGAAGAACTGATGCTGAAGCTGAAACTCAAATACTTTGGCTACCTGATGCGAAGAGCTGACTCACTGGAAAAGATTGAGGGCAGGAGGAGAAGGGGGCAACAGAGGACAAGATGGTTGGATGCCATCATTGCCTCTGCTAAGTGGCTTCAGTCGTGTCCGACTCTGTGCGACCCCATAGACGGCAGCCCACGAGGCTCCCCCATCCCTGGGATTCTCCAGGCAAGAATACTGGAGTGGGTTGCCATTTCCTTCTCCAATGCATGAAAGTGAAAAGTGAAAGTGAAGTCGCTCAGTCGTGTCCGACTCTGTGCGACCCCATGGACTGCAGCCCACCAGGCTCCTCCGTCCATGGGACTTCCAAGGCAAGAGTATTGGAGTGGGTTGCCATTGCCTCAATGGACATGAGTTTGAGCAAACCAGGAGATAGTGAAGGTCAGGGAAGCCTGGTGCACTGCAGTCCACGGGGTTGCAAAGAGTTGGACACAGCTTAGTGACTGAACAGCAATAGAATGCTAACACTATAATAGTAAAAAGTATTCCCTAGGGGACTTCCCTGGCAGTCCAGTTTTAAAAAAAAAAAAGAAAGAAAAGAAAATGCCCTTAAGTATAGCCTTCTCTCTCCTTCCGCCCCTCACCAAGGGGAACCTTCATCTACCTGGTAGCCCAGCTATGCTCTGCCTGAGTCAGGGCCCTGCGCTGCTGGTGCTATGGCTGCCAAGACAGGACCTGGCTGGGTTTACACTGCCTTTGTGATTATAAGCTCCAGGTTTTCCCTGAGTGCCACCCGCTAAGTATATGTTTCCCTGCGAGTCTCACTTTTCTTCTTTTTGAGAACTATTTCGTGCTTTCTCTTCTTTCCTCCAACTATCCCCTCCCCATCCTCCCCACAGTGCTCCCAGCTGATGACTTGGTCTCCGTCTTCACACAGGATCCATCACACACAGTCAAACCAATGGACCTAGCCTCAGTGCCCGCCCCTTCCTCCTCCATCCTACCTGGAAGACCAGGACTTCCACTTCGGCTTGGGCCCCTCACGCCACTTGCCTTCCCAAGGACCCCCTTCTCTATGTATCTTCTCTTTCTCCCTCCACCAGCCCCTCCCTCCCAGTGACCAGGCTTTCTCATCTTCAAAATAATGGTAGTGGTGACAAAAAGCACCCTCCTGCCTCCACGCCTCCCTTCCTTCTTTTTAAAGAGATATTTTATTTTTATTGATTTATCTGGCTGCACCGGATCTTAGCTGAGGCACAAGGATCTTCGACCTTCATTGCGGCAGATGGAATTTTTTTTAAGTTGTGGCATGCAGGATCTTAGAGTCATGGCATGTGGGATCTCCTCCCTGACCAGGGATGGAACCCAGGTCCCCTGCATTGGGAGTATGGAATTCTCACCCCCCTTCACGCTCGCTCTATTTTTCTCTCTCTTCATGGATAGACTTCTTGGAAAGTGTCTACACCAGCTGTCTTTACTTCCTTACCTTTTATTCCCTCTCCACCTCACTCCAACCTGGCGTGTGTCACCTCCCCCACTCCACGGAAGTGGCTTTTGTCAAGTCACTAGCAGTCTCGATGCTGCCAAGCCTGCTGCACACGTTTCTGTCTTCACCTCCCTCAACCTCTTAGGAACATTCAACCCAGTTGGCCATGGCCCGCTTCTGGGCAGGCTCTACCTGCTCAGCCTCCATGACAGCTCGCCCATGCTTTACTTCCTGCCTCTCTGGCTGCTCCTTGTCAATGTCCTTTGTGTTTGTCCCTCTTCCTCTCCCCAGGGCTCTGTCTGGGTCTGGATGGCATCATTCCTATGAGAGTGTTATAGGAGTATGGTAACTCTCTCCTCTGAACTCTAGACTGAAATACTCAACTGGCTACTGGACCCCACTATGTGGATAATAATAGGCACGCAACCAATAGCATCTGGAATGAAACATTTGCCCATTGATCTGCTTATAGCACAGGGAACTCTGCTCAATAATATCTAACGACCTAATGGAAAAAGAATTTGAAAAAGAAGAGATACATGTATATGTATAACTGAATCACTTTGCTGTGTACCTGAAGCAAACAGAACATTGTAAATCAAGTATGCTGTTGTTGTTTAATCCCAAAGTCCTGTCTGACACTTTTGCAACTCCATGGACTATAGCTTGCCAGGTTCCTCTGTCCATGAGATTTCCCAGGGAAGAATACTGGAGTGGGTTGCCATTTCCTTCTCCAGCAGATCCTCTGATCGAACCCTCATCTCCTGTATTGGCAGGTGGATTCTTTACCACTGAACCATCAGGGAAGCCCCAAGTCAACTATACTCCAATATAAAATAAAAAGATAACAGAAATATATTCTCAAAACAAACAAATAGATAATCCAATAAAAAATGGACAGAGGATCTAAATAGATGTTTCTCCAAAGAAGATATACAGATGACCAAAATGCACATGGAAAAGTATTCAACATTGCTAAAGAGTCTAGATAATTAATTCTGGAGAGGGTGAGACGAAAAAGTCACCCTACTACACTGTTGGTGGGAATGTGAACTGGTACAGCCACTATGGAGAACAGGTTTCACTCCCGAAAGGGGTTACAGTCAACTATTAAGCTTGAGGACACAGGCCACCCAAGACCACCCACATTTCTGATATCAACCGCAAGTTTAGGTTCCTCAAGATCACTGTCTTTTTCACACTCTTCCTCAACCCAGGAGATGGTACGACCATCCATCCAAGCCCCAAATTTACTCAAATAAAAAGCTGAGATGTCTTTGTGAATTCTTCTCCCTCATCTCTATATTCAGCCCGTCCAAAGTTCTATTAATAACATCTTCAAAATACATATAACCTGTTTTCTCCCACCCACCCTGGTCCGTATCACAACATTTTCTTGCAATATCTGCCTGCTTTTGCCCCTGCCCTCTCCAAACCAGTCTAGTAAAGCAGCGGGTGCTGGTTCATGTACACATTTAAAAAAATATTTTATTTATTTATCTGTGCCAGGTCTTAGTTGCGGCATGCAGGATCTTCTGTCTTCGTTGTGGCAGGGTTATTAGTTGTGGCCTGTAGGATCTAGCTCCCTGACCGGGAATCAAATCTGGGCCCCCTGCCTTGAGAACATAGGATTTAGGCAGTGGATCACCAGGGAGGTCCCAGTGGGTACTGTTTTAAAAATAATAAACAAATCATATTGTTTCTCCTGGTTAAATTTCTCCAGTAATGGCCTAATGTGCTTAGAATAAAACCTAAACTTCTTTTGGTGGTCTCCAAGGCCCTGGTGATCCGGCCCCTATCTATACCTCTTCACCTTTGTCTGCTGATCTGTTCTCCCTACCCACTCTGCCTCAGCCCTTCCGGCCTCCTTCCAGCTTCTTGACCACTGAACTCACGTCTGCCTTTGGATCTTTGCTCTCTCTGGAGCTCTTGTCTCCTATCTCTTCACATGGCTCTTCCTGCTCACTTTTCCATCAAGCCTCTAATGTCCCTTCTCCAAGAGGATTTCTCCTCATCTCTCTGTCCTAGCCCCTTGTACTTTCCATGATGATGTATTTTCCTTGACATTATTTATCATAATTCATAATCACTTGTTTATTGGCCTAATTTATTTGTCTATCTCCTTCACCAGACCAATATGCTGAGAGAGCAGGAACTCTGTCTGTCCAGATCACCACGGCTGGTCCCAGGCCTGGGCACTTGGCAGACACTCAGTGAGTGGATGAGGCCTTGGATATAGATCTTTCTGGGAATAAGATGGATTCTGAAAGGTTTCATCCATCCATCCACCCACTCCCCATACATTCATCCACCCATCCAGCCATCCATAAGTCAGAAGCTTGAGCTAGCCCTGAGTAGGACACAAAGATACACCAGCTATGCATCCTGCCTTCCAAGAGTTGAGAGCTGGGGAGATGGGCACAGAAGCTCTGATATGAGGAGACAGAGATGTTCGCCCTAAAGAAGGGAGCAGAAACTAACACAACATTATAAAGCAATTATATTCCAATAAAGATAAATAAAGAAGGGAGTTGACTGTGCTACGGGAGTTTGGGTGGCTGAGTGGTGACTTCCAGACCAGGGAAAGGAAAGACGTGCCTTTTCAGTTGAGTCACAAGGGTGAGGAAGTTATGGGCGCAGGGGAGTGAAAGGGAAGGATGCTCCAGGAAGAGGGGACAGCCAGAGCAAGTGCAGAAGCAGGACCTAGGGAGCTGCGCTGTGTCAGTCTTTGGAAGGTCTGGAATCTGTATGGGCTTTTTGAAAAAAAAATGATTGATTTCTGTTTGCACTGGGTCTTTGTTGCTGGGTGGGCTTTGCTCTAGCTGTGGCTGGGTGGGGCCTCCTCTCTAGTTGCAGCGAGCAGGCTTCTCGTGGCGGTGGCTTCTCTTGTTGTGGAACATGGGCTCTAGGGCATGTGGGCTTCAGGAGTCGTGGCTCCCGGGCTCTAGAGCACAGGTTCAGTAGCTGTGGGAACATGGGCTTCGTTGCCTTGTGGCATGTGGGATCTTCCTGGAGCAGGGATTGAACCCATGTCTCCTGCATTGACTGGGGTATTCTTTTCCATTGAGCCACCAGGGAATCCCTGTTTATGGGCTTTGGGGAAGTGGGCTGGGCAGCTAGGCCAGGGCCTTGAAGACCACATCTGGGAGTCTGGACTTCATCCCCCTGGTTTGGAAAGCCCCTCCCAGGGGGTGCTGGGTTGCTTACATTGGCTAGTGGGTATGCGCCCCCTGCTCACCCTAATAGTGTGTCTAGAACAGAATGACAAGCTGTGCTGTTTGCAGTGGCAACAGTGGAGAATGAAAAGACATCTGGGGTGTACACACGGCGACTTTCAGGCAGAGACAAGCACTGATAATGTCCCACGTCAGTGGGTTGGGTGTCTTGCAGGCAGATCTCCACAAGGCCCCTCAAGTCCAGCCTGGAGTAAAGGGAGCCATGTGACAGCTCAAACCCTCCTCCCACCAGCCAGTCTCTGGCCTCCAGCTCAGAGATGTGGTGTTTGAGGGCCTGGGGGAAACCTCTTCTCATGGAAAAGTTTTAATATTTATTTTATTTTATTTTTTGGCTGTGCCAGGTCTTAGTTGCAGCACTCGGCCTCTCTGATCTCTGTTGTTGCTTTAGTTGCAGCATGTGGGATCTAGTTCCCTGACCAGGGATCAAACCTGTGTCCCCTGCATGGGGAGTGTGGAGTCTTAGCCACTGGACCGCCAGGCAGTGCCCCCCCCTCCTCAGGCCCCCACCACTGAATTTAAGAATGTTAGATTTGCAAGGACCAGAGACTGGAGTCCAGCTCCCTCATTCTGCAGATGGGGAAACTGAGGGCTTGAAAGGAGCAGTAACTCCCTACTCCCCAGACCACACATTTATTCCTTTAACAAACATTTCCCGAGCATCCACTCTATTCGGGGCTCTGTTTGGGGAGCCAGGGATACAGGAGTGGCAAAGTCCCTGTCCTCACTGAGCTTGCATTCCTGAGGGAGAAGGCAGATAATAAATAAGGAAGCAAATAAGATAATTTTAGAGAATGATAAATGAAAGGCTCAGCCAAGACTAAAACCCTGTTCTGTGGGCACCAGAACTCAGTTAGGAAATGAGAAGCTCCGTCGGAAACTGCGTCAAAACGGAAGTTTGGGCGGAAGTCAGGGTTAAAGTCTTGGGAACCTGGAAGCAAGGGGTGTGAAAGAAGGGTCCGGAGTCAGGGAGCCAGGCGAGGGCCAGCTGTCCCCGGGCGGGGAGGACACTGGAGGGCGAGGCAGCTCTTCTCTGGAGCGGGTCCAGCCCTGCATTGTCTCTCTCTGTGGGGCTGCCAGGTCGGAACACCCAATTCCAGATATAGTCTGACCACAGAGAGAGAGGCTTTTTCTCCTTGGCCTGGACACCCACTGTGTTCATTCATCCCAAAATGGCATTTACATTTTCAGCAGCCCACTTACAAGGGTAGTTGACAGACACCCCTGGAGTTTTCATCATCAACTGTGGCCATATCAGAGTTTCACCATCCTGTAATTATGCAACTGACTTTTCTCTTTTAAATCCAGGTGGAGCTCAACCAAATATTAGCAAATCCACTCCAACAGCATATAAACAGGACTATACAACCAAAGGGGATTTATCCCAGGTATGCAGCACAGATTCAACACTAGAAAATCAGTTAATTTTTATAATTATTTATTTATTTGGCTCTACTGGGTTTTAGTTGCAGAATGCCAGATTTTTTTTTTTTTTTTAAGTTGTGGCATGTAGGTTCTAGTTCTTTGACCAGGGATGGAACTGGGCTGCCTGTGTTGGGAGCACAGAGTCTTAGACACTGTGCTAAGAAAATTAACACAGGAAAGTTCCAGAAATCAATTAATGTTAATCTGTCATATCAACAGGCTGAAGAAAAATCCTATGGTCATATCAATGAATATAGAAAATGAATTTGACAAAACCCAATACCCATTCATGATAAAAGCTCTCAGCAAACTAGGAATAGAAGAGAACTTCCTCAACCTGATAGAGAACATTTTCCTAAAAAATCTTACAGCTGACATAGTACTTAATGGTGAGAAACTGGAACTTTTCCCATTAAGATCAGGAATGAAGAAAGGAGATGTCACCTCTCTCCACTCCTTTTCAGTATCATACTGAAGTTCTAGCTAACGCAATAAGACAAGAAAAGGAATCAAAAGTTATACTGATCAGGAAGGAAGAAATAAAATTGTCTTTGTTAACAGATGACATAATTGTCTTTGTACAAAACCCAAAAGAATCGACCCCAAACAAACAAACAACCCCCCTCTTGGAACTAATAATGATTATAGCAGAGTTTCAGGATGTAAGGTTCACATAAATTCAGGTGGTGTTGTTTAGTCACTAAGTCATGTCCAACTCTTTTGTGACCCCATGGACAGTAGGGCCACCAGGCTCGTCTGTCCATGCAATTGCCCAGGCAAGAATACTGGAATGGGTTGCAATTTCCTTCTCCAGGGGATCTTCCCAACCCAGGGATTGAACCTGTGTCTCCTGCATTGGCAAGAGGATTCTTTACCACTCAGCCACCTGGGAAGCCCAAATTCAGGTGTAGGATTTTCCATCTACCTCCACTTAAGTGCCTCTCATTCACTGCACCTCTTGACCTGCAATCTTTTGTAAAAACTTGATTCTCCTTGCTCAGTTCAAGATCAGTCCCTCACAGCTGAGTGCCTATGATCCTAATTGTCCCAAATTACTGGCCAAACAAAACTCATGACAGACATCCTCACCTCCCGCCACTTATATGCTTCTAGAACCTTCTTTCTTGGGACACCAAGCTTCCAATGAGACTCCTTCAAACCACCGAGCTGCACTGATTTGGCCTGAAACCCCCCAAGGAGCCTCAGCCATGCCCTGCCAGCTTGGTAACAGCTGCTGTGGGAAACCTCCAGAAGACAGAACGGATAAGACCTGCCCCTCACAGCCTTCCCATTCACTCTAGGGCCCATTGCCCAGGATGCAGAGATGGTGGATGACTTGCCGGCCTTGCTCAGTCACCATCTCTCTTGCCAACCAAGCATGCCCTTCATCTCCAGTAAAGCCGCACTCCAGGCTCAGGCTTTCTCTCCGATTGAGAGCAAAATTACCCAGAGCTGCAGCCAATCCTCAAGCTTCACCTGCAGTGAGGGCTCAGACTCAGGACTTTCTGAGAGGCTGAAACAGATCAAACTTTCTCTGTCCTGGCCAAAGACAGCACTGGGCATCCTGGTGGCCTACTTCCCAAATTCCTGCATTTCTGCTGTGGCCCAGCACCAAGAATGCAAAATGAATCCCTTCCTCCCATTGCCCTAGTTGTACATCTCAAATCACAGCTTTTTCTCAGCCGGGGCAGGCTGGGGGTAAGGATGGGAAGGGGGTAGCTGTGTTGTTTCTCGGCCAGCACTTAGGGCCTCGGCCTTGGCAGGCCAGGGGCCTGGAGGAAGTCACTCCAGATGGCCCTCCCCTCTGCTCCGACTCTCTCTGTGGAGGAAACTGCTCCAAGAGGTCTTGGAGGGCAGCCTGGAGCCTCACACTGTGGCGGGGTGGGGGGGTTACCCTGGATAAGGGGTGGGCTAACACTGATGATGCTTTCCAGTTGAGGCTTGCTGGGTTCAAATAAGCCTCCCTTTCTCAGGAACCTGATTTAACCAGCCTGATGATTTGTCCTGCCTATGGGGAAAAAGTGATTGTAGTGTGGCCACATTTATTAGATGTCACTCAAGTGTACGTTCCTCGGTTCTTTGTCTCGTCACAACAAAGATTTAGAGTGACGTTTCCACTTACTGTTTGCCTTGAGATGGGGTTACCAGGAATGGGTTTTCCCTCACAACTGAGCGACTTTCACTTCACTTGGATCTGACTCTTTGTGACCCCATGGACTATAGTCCATGGAATTCTCCAGGCCAAATTCTGGACAGGTCACCTTTCCCTTCTCCAGGGGACCTTCTCAACCCAGGGATCAAACCCAGGGCTCCAGCATTGCAGGCGGGTTCTTTACCAGCTGAGACACAAGGGAAGCCCAAGAAGACTGGAGTGGGTAGCCTATCCCTTCTCCAGCAGATCTTCCTGACCTGGTAATCAAACCAGGGTCTCCTGCATTTGAGGGAAGCCCCTTCTCTTCCAAGACTGAGCCTTAAATCAAAGGAACTGATCTTATCTCAAGGCGTAAATTCCAGGCCTCATCAGCACCAGCTCCGGGAAGATTCTATTAGGAGTGGAAGTGGGGTGGTTCCTCTGACCCCAAAACCTCAGTGCATTCACCTGTCATCCTGACATGTGTGGGCCTGAGAGGTGGAGGCCCAATAATTTTTTTTCTATATATATATATAAATATATATTTCATTGAAGTATAGTTGACCCATGGACTGTAGGGCCACCAGGCTCATCTGTCCATGCAATTTCCCAGGCAAGAATACTGGAATGGGTTGCAATTTCCTTCTCCAGGGGATCTTCCCAACCCAGGGACTGAACCCATGTCTCCTGCATTGGCAGGAGGATTCTTTACCACTCAGCCACCTGGAAAGCCTTTATATATATATAAATATATATTTCATTGAGGTATAGTTGACTTAGTGTTTCAGATACCCAGCAAGGTGATTCAGTTATAATATACACCTATCATTTCCCAGATTATTTTCCATTATAGGTTTTTACAAGATATTGACTATAGTTCCCTGTGCTAGACAGTAAAGGTTTGTTGCTTGTTGTGTATCTATTTTTTTAAATTAGAAATCAGGCACTGAGAATTATTTCTTGATTGAGAGCAGTCATCTGTGTGTTCATTTGGTGTTTAACGCATGCCAGGCACTGTTTCAAGTGCTTCGCATTCATCATCCCAGCTACTAAGTGGTGCAGCCAGGATTCGAATGTGGCTCTCAGAGGGGCCAAATCCACGTGCCTGCTACTATAAACACAGTCTCCCTCTGGCACGCCCCATGGGGTGGCCTGATCCTCACCTGTCTGTCCTCTTCAAAGGACAGACCAGAGTCCTCGGGCCAAGCCCCTGAAAGGCGTGGGCTGGGGTGGGCGTCTGGCAAGTCCTGGCAGGCCCCAGGCTCAGGCTTCCCGGGGCCTCGAGTTGGGGGTTGGGAGTGGTGGGGATTAAGGGCCCCCACCTGCAGTTTGGTAAAGAGCCTTTGTTGAGGTCTGGTTTTTCATTTGCACCAATCAACTCTAAAATACCCTCCCAACTTCCTCAGCAGCCAGCCTGCTCCTATACAAACACACACGAAGCACACAGACACACTCGCTCACTCACTCATTGCTTCTATGAGTCATTTCCCAGCTGCTCCAAGGGGTGGGGAGGCTAATTAGTTCCACCCAGGCCTGGGGCTTCCTGCCCTCCGCTAGCTCTCTCAAAGGTGCCCCCAAGCATGGTGATGGGGGCTCCATGGATGGTCCCCCTCCAAACTGTGCGTGCACAGCCTCGTCTACACACATATCCAGAGCCACCTTGCCCATCCTCAGGCAGACTCACCCCTGCACACAGGGCTGCCTCCCCTCACCCTGCGGGCTCCCACCTAGGTCAGCCCCTGGAGCTGCCGGCCTCTGTTCTTTCTGCCAGGCACTCTCCCCACTCCCAGACTACGGCTGCCAGGCCTTTTTCCTGCCTAAGGTCCACCCAGAGGGTGAGAAGAGGATGGTTAGAAACTGATTCTGAGCCTGGAGAGTTCCAGGGCCAACCTGGCCCCGCTTCCCTCCCTCAACCCCTAACCATCTGGGTAGCATGGGCTTTGACCCCTTTCACCCCACACTTGGGCTCTAGGTCCCTGCCGGGCTCAGGGAATTGGACGAAGAGCGTTAGGAAGAGCAGCCCGCAGAACCTGAGCCTATAACCTAAGCCCCCAAGGGGCGTCCTGCCCCTTCAGCAGCGTGGTTTTGCCACTCAGAGAATTTGGTTCAACCCCGGAAACTGCTCCAGGGATGTTTTCTCACCAGTGACCCTGTGGAAGATCCTTCTCCCAAATTAGGCCGATCAAGAACTTGGCTCCTCCGTCCATGGGTTTCTCCAGGCAAGAATCCTGGAGTGGGTTGCCATTTTCTTCTCCAGGGGATCTTCCCGACCCAGGGATCGAACCCAGGTCTTCCACATTGCAGGCAGATGCTTTAACCTCTGAGCCACCAGGGAAGCCCAATCAAGAACTTAACAAGCCTCAGAAAAGATAAGAGTCACCTGTAGCTCTTACTGAACTCTCAGCCTGGGGTAGGGGGAGGCTGGGGTAGAGGGAGGCTGGGGTAGGGGGAAGCTCAGCTTTGTCCTTTACTCTCAGAGCTTAAGGCAATACCTGTAAACCACACACTCTCATAAGGGGAGCTTTGCTGTCAGTATAATAAAAGCATCTCCTGGTAGGAAAAAAACCACCTCCTCCCAGGTATGTAGGGTACCCAGAGCTGGACAAGGTCTAATGCTTCCTACCAGGCACCCCCAACTTGTAGCTTCTTCTCTTGTGTGACGCCCAACCCCCCAACAAGGAGACATTTATTTCAGAGTCATAATCTGATAACAAGTGTAATAATGAATTCCTGGTTAACACTTATATGCTTGCCAAGCACTATGCTGGGCATTTCACATGCAATGAGCTCATGTAATCCTGACATGATCCTATTGTTATTATTCCATTTGGCAGATGAGGAAACGGAGGCACAGAGAGGACAAGGAAGTTGCCAGGTGTTATTTATGTAGTAAATTGGGGCTGGAAACCTGACCCCTGGGGCTCTCGGAAGAGACCCTGGCTCTGAACCACTAAGGTATATCATCACCCTAGTCAGTGCCTAAACTGGGCCATGACCTTCTAGCACCTATGGGGGTGGAGGAGGGGCTGGCACCTGGTTTCACAAACCAGTTCAAAAACAGAGTGGGGTCTGGTGACTTGTGGTTTTTGCCCTGAGCATTTCTGCCAGGCCTCCCAGCAGAGGGCAGGGAGGCCTGCGGGGGGGAGGGGGAGGGCAGCCTGCCCTTTGAGGGGCACCATGGCTCCCCTGCCATCCCCACTGCTCAGTGGGCTCCTCCCAGTCCTCTGGCTGCCCCATGCCCTGCCGCCCCTCCCGCCACACACACACACACACACACACACACACACACACACACACACACACACACACACACACACACACACACACACACACACGGGCTGTTGACTGAAAACTGCAGGGAATAAAAATAGCTGTGCTGACGAGGCAGAACGGGGGCCAGAGCACATGAAAGGCCTGGGGCTGGGGTGGCGGAGGCGGAGAGACCCTGGGATTCCCCAGCCCCACGAGCACCTTCCAGTGGAGCCGTGGGGTGTCCGGGCCTGTTCCTGCCCCTGCAGAGTTGGGAACCCCTAGGGATGGTGGCTCAGACGGTAAAGCGTCTGCCTACAATGCGAGAGACCTGGGTTCAATCCCTGGGTCGGGAAGGTCTCCTGGAGAAGGAAATGGCAACCCACTCCAGTATCTTGCCTGGAAAATCCCAGGGACGGAGGAGTCTGGTGGGCTACAGTCCATGGGGTCGCAGAGAATCTAATACGACTGAGCACTTTCACCTTCACTTTTCAGGGATGCATCTGGGGACCCCCTGCCCCCAGGGTCTCGGGGGTGAGCTCTGCCCCAAGGAGTAGGGGCCGTGGCTACTGTGGACAGAGCCCTGGCCTCTCAGACGCCTTGTGCCCCAGGTAAAAATCTAACACGACTGAGCACTTTCACCTTCACTTTTCAGGGATGCATCTGGGGACCCCCTGCCCCCAGGGTCTCGGGGGTGAGCTCTGCCCCAAGGAGTAGGGGCCGTGGCTACTGTGGACAGAGCCCTGGCCTCTCACACGCCTTGTGCCCCAGGTAAGTGACAGGGCCCTCTGAACCTGAGCCTTCCCTCTAAAAGGACTCGAGGAACAGAGGTCTGTGTAATGTGGACTGGGACTGCTGACGCTCCCTCCTCCTGCCCCCACCTTCTCTCTACCTGCTCTCCAAGGCCCCTGGGCTCAGATCTTTCATGTCCCTTCTATGCATCTCTCCTATCACCTGGAGAGAGTGAGCCTTCCCACTCTGGTCTGGAGGGTCCAATCCCTTCTCTCCTCTCTGCCTTGCCTCCCCTGGGAGACTTCTTTACACCCAACCCTTCCTGCCATCACCCACGCTGTTCTCTGATCTGGTGGACAGAGCTGCCCCCAAAGGCAGGGACTTTTTCAGGACCACCTCCAGCATCTGGCCAGGAGTTCAATGTCTTCAGCATGAGCTTCAGGGCTCCCCCATCCTTGGGCCTGGGTGGGTCAGGGCAGGGAAGCCGGCTGGGCAGACTTTGACATTCAGGTCAGTCTAGAGCTGGAGGCGACCCTGAGTCCTGAGTCTCCACCCTATGCAGGTCCCGATGTAAAAATGACAAGGAAGCCAGGCAGGGATGGGACCAGCTAGGAAGGACCCTTAAGTACCTTCCCCAAACCCCTCCCACCCCCTGAGAGCTGCCAGGCATGAAGATGGGGTGGGCCTTGGGTTATGTCTGGGCCCCTGCATCATCCCACACAGGGAACGTGGCTCCAAATACTAGTGCAGGGCTATAATCATTCTCGCCACTGGCCACGAGCAGGGGACTAGCTATGACCCTGGAAGAAGCTGGAGGGTTCTGGGAGAGCCAGCCCTCTGACACCTGCCCCAACCCCAGCTCTGCACACCTGGGTTCAGTCACTGCCACCCCGGACGAGTGACAACAACGCTCACCTCTGGTTCCGCCCCAACTTCTGTCAGCCTCCTCCCCTCACCAGACTAGACAGACATGGAAACTGGTCTCTAGCTGCCCTCCCCGAGCTGGCTCATCTTTAGGGGCCGAATTAAATGGCCTTCAAGCCTTCCCAGGTGGCTCAGCAGTAAAGTACCTGCCTGCAATGCAGGAGATACAAGAGACGCAGGTTTGATCCCTGGGTTAGGAAGATCCCCTAGAGGAAGGCATCACAACCTATCCTTGTATTCTTGCCTGGAGAATCCCATGCACAGAGGAACCTGGTGGGCTACAGTCCATGTGGTCACAAAGAGTCAGACAAGACTGAGTGACAATTACATCATGTCAAGGCTCCCCTGGGCTCTAGCCTTCCTGGGCTCTAGGGCAGACGCCTGCAGCAGGCAGTATAAGTGAGAGGCGGACCAGTCTAGTCTCCACCTGGAAAGCCATCTCTCCATAGCGGGGTGTCACAAGCTCTCATCAGGACCTGGCACCTTGCCCTGACCCCGTGCCCTGAGCAGGGTGAGGGGCATTGGGACACAGTACTTAATGAGGTGGAGTGGGAAGGGGCTCAGGCCCCCCTGCCCCTACCAGTACATTCTTGGAAGCCTCCCATCCCACCCGCCTCCCCAGGCCTTCTAGATGTGGCATTTGATCTTTTGAACAAACTCCTCCAACACACACAAAACATACCTCCCTTCAGCTCCATGAGCTTCCAAAAACACCTTCCCCCATCTCTGCTCAGACCATCAGGCCTTCTCGGCCAGCCCCTGCCCATGCTCCCTCCCAGGGTCCTACCCCTGCCCCTTCACCTCCAGCCCCCTCACCCCAGCTCCAGTCTCCTTCTGAGTCCCCCAGAGACCCTTCACTGCGGTGGCCCCCTGTGGGATGCCCCTCACCCTGGACTTTCTGGCTCCCTGTCCCCACACCCCCTCCATTAACAGGAGCTGCTCCTCGCCCACCTCCTCCTCGGTTTCTTCAGGAGAGGAAGCCAAGTGTGCCCTGGGGCAGGGAGAGGCAGGGGCAGCGGGCAGAGCCCGGCCAGCCTCTCAGCCCAAGATGTGTCCTCTGCTGGCATCTCGCAGATTCCTGCTCCAGCAGAGCAAAGGAGCCGCCGCCAGCCCCCAGCCGGCCTCCTGCTCTCCTCCCCGCCGCCAGCCCTGCCTTCTGGGCCACTGCGATCAGGCCGAGCCGAGTCACTGCTCTGGGCCCTCCACCCTCCTCCCCTGAGAAACTCAGTCCTATCTCTGTCCCTTGGGTCACCTCGTCCAAAGCCAAGCCTTAGCCCCTGGGCCGTCTGTGATCAGGATGACGACCCTGGCTGAGGGCAGGGCTGGCCGGCCAGACAGGGGCACAGGCTGACGGGGCAGGGAGAGGCAAGCACAGGGATCCGGCCGGGGTCATGGCACAAGGAGCTCGGGCAGGGTGTCCGCGGAGCGGGGCCCGGCGTGGGCAGGAGGACAGTGGTGCCTGGAGCAAAGCGGTGACTTCCTCGGAGCCAGGCTGGGCTGGGGGCCAGGGCACTGGGCCCCTGGGGGTGGCCTGCCTTCGGGGTGCCCGGCCCGGCGGGGCTCAGGGCGGGGGCATGGTACTCACTGTTGGACGGGAGCAGAGAGCTCGGAGCGGCGTGCCCACCTCGGGCTGGGGCTGGGACTCTGGGGGACTTGGCCGGGGGGCCGGCCGGCGGGGACAGCTGCAGCCGCTGATGTCACAGGGTCATGAGTGAAACCTGAGGACCCGGCCAATCTTCAGGTGGGAGCCTGGGCCGCGCTCGCCTCACGGGTGCCTGGGCTCGGCTTGGGACTGCCTGGGCTGGGGGGCCGCTGACCCAGAGCGGGACACACTCAACACGTCCATCCACTCTCACACACACACACACACACACACACACACACACACACACACACACGCCCACACGCCCACACGCCCACAGGGCATGCGTCTGAGCCCACAGGCTCATTCTTATACAGGACTCTCCTTTCACACTCGTTCCCAGAAGCACTCCCAGGACACACACTGGCTTGCACACTCTACACACTCACGGCTGCGTTCCCCCCTGCCCATTGTCACACTCATACATGCTCAGCTGGACATGTGAACTATACCCTTCACACAGTCACACAAACGCTTCCACTGCATGTCACACTTATTCAAATGCATATCTGCTACTCACATAGACACGCTCCCACGCTCGCAGCAGGTTTGTGCACAGATGTGTATTATTACATGCATGCAGCCACATGCACTCTCCTGCCCAGATGAACACAGATGTTGCATGTCCCAGACACTACAGCTGTATCAAGTGTGTACACACCCACTGTCATGCCCATGCACTTGGGCATTTCAGGCATGTTATTTATATCTGGGCGGTTTTCTGTGCCCACGTAACATGCTTCCATTCACATGTACATAGGGCCACTTATATGTACATATGATCATTATATTTTTTAAAAATATTGATTTTATTTATTTGATTGCACAGGATCTCAGCTGTGGCGTGTGGGGTCTAGTTTCCTGACCAGGGATTGAACCTGGGCCCCTTGCATTCCCCAGTGTGCGGAGTTTCTTGCCCCTGGACCACCAGGCACGTCTCTGGTGACTAGGAGTTTATCAAGTGTGTGTCTGTCTATATGTCCACACCCACATCTCACACCCATGAGCTCGTCCCCACAACACAGCTGCTTAGCTGGACCACACAGCAGTCCTGAGGGTCGTTTCTCTACCAACACTCCTCCACCCCACTGACTAGACATCTGTCCCTCCGAAGTTGGGGAGGGGCGGGACAACGTTAGTTTAGCCCCCCTCCCCCACTTCCACTCTGGGGCTGTGGTGACCTCTAGTGGAGGTGTCTAGAAATGACCCACCTCTTGCGGCTCATTAGCTCCTGCCCCAAGGCAAACGTGGAGAAGGCAATGGCAACCCACTCCAGCACTCTTGCCTGGAAAATCCCATGGATGGAGAAGACGGGTAGGCTGCAGTCCATGGGGTTGCTAAGAGTTGGACACAACTGAGCGACTTCACTTTCTCTTTTCACTTTCATGCACTGGAGAAGGAAATGGCAACCCACTCCAGTGTTCTTGCCTGGAGAATCCCAGGGATGGTGGAGCCTGGTGGGCTGCCGTCTATGGGGTCACACAGAGTCGGACACGACTGAAGTGACTCAGCAGCAGTCAGGGCAAACGAGAATCTCTTGAGTGAATCCAGAGTAACTGTCCCCTAAAACGTCCCCCAGTCTCCCATACCCCTCACTGCCACTGACTTTTCTGGCAGCCAGAGCTCTGTCTAAGCTGAGCCCAGGCCAGAGTGACCTCTGCAAGGGGCATAGGGCACCCCGGGGAGCTGTCGCCCCGGTCCTGGGAGCTGGCCCCGTGGCGCCTCTCCTCCCAGGGCCTCTCTGTGATTCCAGCTTCAGCACAGTCCAGCCCCTCCCTGGGGGCCAGGCCTAGCTGTGGTCTGAGAATTTCCTGCTCTGCCCAGACTTCCAAACGTCTCCTCCCAGTGAATCATTCTCACCCTCAGAGGCATGTCTTTAGGCCAAAGGTGGAAGCCTTGGTGTTTTCCCTGCAAGGTTCTTTATCCTGCGTTGCTCACTGACCTGACAACCACCTTCCATGTGGCTGTATTGCTAATGCAGTCCAGCGTCTGCCGGCCCCCCGACTTCTTCTTTGCTTCTGGCATTCAGAGAAAACATGAGACTTTATATCCCATCCTTCGCAAGCCGTCTCCCTAAAACTGCTCCTCGGGGGTTTCTCTCGTCACTCCCAGTCCTGATGCAGCTCCAGTTTGCTTTGCTGCTGGCCACCGTTTGGAATTCCTGGTTAGTGTTCCCTTGATAGCACACTGCTCCCTGTCTGTGGGCACTGGAGGGGAGGTGGTGGGAGGCAGCTGGCGTTCCCAGCTATGGCTCTGCCCTTTAGGTCTCTGCCTTGCCGCTGCCCAAAGCTCTATGGAGTCAGACTTTCTTTAATGAGGAATTGAAGTTATTGAAGGGAATTATAGTACATAAGGCGGCAGGGTTGTATGCATTCGGTCGTATGGGTTGTGTACTGCACAGTTCTGGGAACCAATCACATCTATAGTCATTATAGATTAGTATATTTAAGATGATAGTTTTCTAGCAGATGGAGGCAAAATATCTCAAGGGAGGAGCTAATTTTTCTGATTTGCACAAGGTGCCATTTGGATTAGGGATGGGGCTCATGGGAAAACAAAAGCCGTGTGTTAAATAACGACTTTTTTTTCCATAGCCCGAGGGGAATGCATACCTCTCTATTGATAACAATAGTCTTCCTTTTTTTGGGGAACTGCTCCCTCCTACTCCAAATACGTGATTCTGGCAGAGCTGCTGATTACAGGACAGCCTCCTTGCCCTGGCCACAGAGGTGAGCATTGTCACCTAGGTCTGGCCAATCCTCTTAGCCACAGTGGTTCGTCCAAGAGCTGGATATGTGACTCGATAGGGTCAATCAAAGGTCCATATAGTCAAAGCTATGGTTTTTCCAGTAGTCATATAGGGATGTGTGAGTTGGACCATAAAGAAGGCTGAGCGCCAAAGAATTGATGCTTTTGAACTATGGTGCTGGAGAAGACTCTTGACAGTCCCTTGGATTGCAAGGAGATCAAACCAGTCAATCCTAAAGGAAATCAACCCTGAATATTCATTGAAAGGACTGATGCTGAAGCTGAAGCTCCAATACTTTGGCCACCTGATGGGAAGCGCTGATTCGCTGGAAAAGCCCCTGATGCTGAGAGAGGTTGAGGGCAGGAGGAGAAGGAGATGACAGAGAACGAGATGGTTGGATGGCATCACTGACTCAATGGTGATGAGGAAGCTCTGGGAGATGGTGAAGGACAGGGAAGCCTGGCATGCTGCAGTCCATGGGCTTGCAAAGAGTCGGACACAGCTGACTGACTGAACAACAGCAACAGCCAGTGATAGTCCTTCCTGGGGATTTATATGTATCAATACAAAAGAAAGATCTCTCTCTCTCTCTCCGTGGGATTCTCTAAGTTTGTCTAGAGTAACTGAAACACATCTGAAGGTGCCTAGGGTATGTCTGTCAGAAGTGAAAGAGTCTATTTATAGGAAGGGGGGCATCATACAGACGGGTGGGGGTGGGGGACAAGGAGAGTGGATTAGAGGAACCTGAAGACACCTGAGTCAGTTACACTATGAACCAACTCCATCACTGTCCTTCTGTATCACACGAGCCCCAAAATGTTCCTTTTATTTAAACTGATTTGGGTTGAATTTCAGTTGCCCACAAGCCAAAGAATTCCGCACACGAGAATCCTCTTTCAGAAAATCTCATCCTGACCCACAGAAACTGGCCCTGGCATATCCTGTCCCATCTCCTACCCCTTGGCCTGAGTAGTCAGTTTCTTCCCTGAATCATTCAGTCAAGGATGACTTCCTGGGAGTTTGGCAAGTGCTCCCTCATGGTTGGGGCACCCCAATTCCAGGGAGCCAGTCCCCTGCATTGGCAAGTGGATTCTTAACCACTCAACCAGGGAAGTCCCTCCGCTTGAATTCTTAAAAGGACCCTTGTCTCTCCATTTCCATCTGAGGAAGAGAGGAGGGAGCCATGTTTTCCCATCCCGTGGTTTTTAATGGCTGCACACTTCCTTGGAGTGAATTGCCTCCATTTACATAACTACTTTCCTATTACTGGATACTGGGTAACATTCAACTTTCAGCTCTTAAAAATAACACTGCAATGGACACATTTGAGTAGGAATCTTTTTTCCATGTCTAGCTTATTGCCAGGAACAGATTTACCATGGCAATGGGGAGGACTTTTGGTAGATGTTGTCTTGGGACATTAAAAAAAAAAAACATACAAAACTGAACGTGTAAATGAGTCCCCATTGAGAAGAAAAGGAAAGGGACTATGTGGAATGTTCAACACCCCAGACAAAATAATAGTAGGCAGGGTGAAGAGTCAGGAAGTCAACTCCATTGTTGCACACACAGATAAGTGTGTGGCTTTCCCATTATTCAAAGAGCAAGGGCTTCCGTTTCCTTTGACAATGAACTCTAATTGGGTACCAGAACCAGATTGTTTGACTCTCAGCCCTGTCTTCCAAAATACAAGCAGTCTCACATAACGTTAACATACAATCTTACATGTGAGGTATCAAAATGATCACTCTTTCTGCCTCTTTTCCACAGCCCCCTCCAGGCTGCCCTGGGCTTCCTTTACAGGGAAGGAAGGAGGCTTCCTTCCTGGCCTCCCTGCCTCCACCTTTGCCTCACTTTAATCCACGGAACTTTATATTCCCAGACAAATGTTCTTCAGTGTCTACTTTGGTATTTCTCATCATGGGACACAAAGTCATCAGACAGCTACCAGAACAGATTTCCCCCCGAGTTAGCAGCAGCCTGGGCAGAAGACATGGAAAAGGGGTGAGACTGGTGGTTGAATCTCCCCCAAAGCAGAGCCTGAAACAAGGACTTGGGAGCAAGGAGTTCATTCGGAGGGTGATCCCAGGGGCACTGTGAAGTGGTGAAGAAATGGGGAGCCTGGCAGGGGTGGGCCCCCTCTCTCTCGCTCTCTCTCCCTCTTTTCTTCTCTTTCGTTCTCTCTCCACACACACATGCACATTTATACATATAATTTAAAAAGAAAATAAGATCTTATGCTGCTTTCTGATTGCCTTGCTCGACTCTGTTGGGCATTGTCTCACATCAATTAGATATATTTTGTACCAAAATTATCTACTTTGGTATTTCTCATCATGGGACACAAAGTCATCAGACAGCTACCAGAACAGATTTCCCCCCGAGTTAGCAGCAGCCTGGGCAGAAGACATGGAAAAGGGGTGAGACTGGTGGTTGAATCTCCCCCAAAGCAGAGCCTGAAACAAGGACTTGGGAGCAAGGAGTTCATTCGGAGGGTGATCCCAGGAGGCACTGTGAAGTGGTGAAGAAATGGGGAGCCTGGCAGGGGTGGGCCCCCTCTCTCTCGCTCTCTCTCCCTCTTTTCTTCTCTTTCGTTCTCTCTCCACACACACATGCACATTTATACATATAATTTAAAAAGAAAATAAGATCTTATGCTGCTTTCTGATTGCCTTGCTCGACTCTGTTGGGCATTGTCTCACATCAATTAGATATATTTTGTACCAAAATTTTCAATGGTGGGACAACTATTCCACTGGGAAGACACATCCCATCAGACATCTATTCTTTCAAATTCTGGTTGATGTAAACAAAGATACGACAAACAAGATAAACCTTCCTAAAACATAGATAGCTATGTACACATCACCCACTTATTTCTCTCCTGCAAAACCCACCAAGAATTTCCCATTACCCTTATGGCAAAGCCTCACTTCTATAACTTGGCCTGGGTCTGCCTGGAACGTCCCTCTGCCCAGCTCCCCTCACCCTGCCAGGCATTTTGAGCCACTGGATCTTTCTAGGTCCGTTTCTGCATCTATGCCTTTGCTCTGGCTGTGTCCCCAGCCTGGGCTGCCCTGTCCCATCCATTGGCCCCATTCTAAGGGTCTCCACTTTCTTCAAAACTCCATCCTTCAGCGACAGTCATCTCTTTCTCACGATCCTTCCTCACAGAAGGCTTTGCAAAGGTTACACTGTGCCCTCGTTTTTCACTTCTCAACAGTGCTGGAACCAGCAAAGATACACCGCTGTGCCTAGAGTGCTCAGAAGGAGCACACACAGGCACCTCCTGGGCACAAGGCTTGGTTCTTGGTTCTGGAATAAGGGTGGGCCTGAGACCACAGTGCCCCATCTCAGCTTGGTCATGGCTGTTGAAGCCAGAAGACCCCTGGGGACAGCTAACACACTGCCCACAATACCCCGTCTCCCAGAGACAGGGACGAAGGTTTATTGACGAGGAGGTGTGAATGGCCTTTCTGGTTCTAGACACCAGGACTGCTGGGAAGGAGAACAGAACAGAAGTGGAGGGTGGGGGAAGGGCAACTCCAAGGTGCTAATCCCAGCTTCCTGTCTGGATTTTCTTCGGCTGCTGCTCCGGGCCTATCTTAGGATGGTCACAGCTGCCGAAATAGATCTATCCCTTCACCTGTTCGTAAGCAAAGAAGACCTTGATAATTTCCTGTCGAAAGAATGCATGCTTTGGTAATTTTTAAAAGATAAGGGGCAATAATGGGGGCACTGATGTTAAACTCTCCACTCTCCACTTCGGAGAAATGGCTCACCTTGACCAGGCACCGGGGAGCAAACAGGGACCAGCCTTTTCCGCGAACTTGGTCAGTGTTTCCTTCCATGTCTGCTCCAGAAGCCTCTCTTGGCCTGCAGGCCAGCCCCTCTGATTCAGAGTATGTGTCTGTGCTCAGTCATGTCTGACTCTTTGCAACCCCCATGGACGGCAGCCCGCCAGGCTCCTCTGTCCACGGGATTGTCCAGGCAAGAATACTGGAGTGGGTTTCCATGCCCTTCTCCAGGGCATCTTCCCAACCCAGGGATCGAACCCGTCTCCTCTGTCTCCTGCACTGCAGGCGGATTCTCTACCATTGAGCCTCAGAGCAAGAGATGTGGAGCAAACCCCCTGCCCTCCTTGCTCACCTGCCCCTCCCCCAAGGCTACTGCTGTATAATTCTCTACTCCTAACTCATCATCCTAGTCGATTGGGCGCTGGCCCTGAAAACCAAGCGTGCGAGGTGGGGTGGGCCTCCCCAGTCACTCGTTTATTCATTCCACAAATACCACCCTCCCACCCCGCCCCGGCTCCCCAGGCCTGGTGCTGGGGGATGCCCAAGGCTGTGAGATACAGCGTAGGATGAGACGCGGTCCAGAGAGCCCCAGCGCAGGGGTTTGGATATGGACATCTGGGAGAGAGTCCGGCCTCCGGAGCTGTGGGGTGAGAATCCCCGGGAACCTCTCCTCCATAGCGTTGGAGAGAGCCGAGCAGGAGGCGGGGACTTAGGGCGAAAGCCCCGGGCACCAGAGCGCAGGCAGGACCTGGAGACCTGCGCATGCGTGGGAGGAGACTTTGGCGTCCTCCAGTGTCGTCAAGGTAACCGTGATCCCCCACCAGCTGGCCATGGCCTCAGGGACTGGAGGGAGCTGGAGTCATCCCGCAGCACAGACTGCAGCCCCAATGGTGAAGGCTGAGTCAGGGAGCGGAGCCTGCCTTAATCTGGACGACCTTGTGGGCAGGCGAGGGTCAGGGGCTGAGTTGGGGAAATATTCCTGGAAGTTCGAAACCCTGGAGACTTTGACTTCAAGCCTCTGGGGATCTGAGACGCTGTGGACGAGGCCACCGCCGCGAGAGCGCAGGTCCATCTGGGCCTCGCACGAGAAGTTATGGTGGCCGTCTTCCCTGTGAGCTGTGGTGTTGTGGGTGACCATGGCATCTTGGGGGGAAGGTGCTGTCCCCACAAAGGTCTGATTGTACAGGATCTCAGTACCACGGAGCAGGGTAACAGTGAGGCCTTCGAGGCTGTCTCTTATACACATCTGATGAGACGCGGTCCAGAGAGCCCCAGCGCAGGGGTTTGGATATGGACATCTGGGAGAGAGTCCGGCCTCCGGAGCTGTGGGGTGAGAATCCCCGGGAACCTCTCCTCCATAGCGTTGGAGAGAGCCGAGCAGGAGGCGGGGACTTAGGGCGAAAGCCCCGGGCACCAGAGCGCAGGCAGGACCTGGAGACCTGCGCATGCGTGGGAGGAGACTTTGGCGTCCTCCAGTGTCGTCAAGGTAACCGTGATCCCCCACCAGCTGGCCATGGCCTCAGGGACTGGAGGGAGCTGGAGTCATCCCGCAGCACAGACTGCAGCCCCAATGGTGAAGGCTGAGTCAGGGAGCGGAGCCTGCCTTAATCTGGACGACCTTGTGGGCAGGCGAGGGTCAGGGGCTGAGTTGGGGAAATATTCCTGGAAGTTCGAAACCCTGGAGAGGGTGGTGAGGAGAGAGACCCCTGCCGGAAAGAAAGAGACTTGACAGAGAACTGGGAGGCCGCGGGGGCGCAGAGGGCAGAAGCTCCTGCAGGTTTAGGGGCTCCCCATCCCTTCACCGCCTGCCTGCCTGATCTCCCCCTCCCCCCAGCCCTGGGTGACCATTCTTCAGCCCCTTCCGTGGACCATCCCACCTCCATCCCCGCAGCCAGGCCGCGTGAAGGAAGGTGAGACTCCGGGAGTACCCCATTTTGTACCCTGCTCTGCCCGGCACATTCTCTGGGCGCCCGCCCCCTCTGCCAACTCCCGGGGCAGGACGCTGGGGAAATGACCCTGGCGTCGCCAGCAAGGGCAGGGGAAGGGCTGGCGGGGGCCTGCTGAACTCCGGTCCCCTAGATCTGCTGGAGCTGATGCTGCTACAGAACGTTCAGATGAACCAGCTCTTTCTGAGTGGCCAGGTGGCAGCTGTGCTCCACCAGGGGCTTTCCTGGACTAACTCACAGGTGCGTTGCCTGGGGGTGGGGGTGGACTACCAGAGCTGCCCACCTGCAGGGACAGAGGTGGGCAAACATTTGGGGTTCCCTCTATCTTGAGAAAAGAAAGGAAAATCAGGCGACAGAAGAGCCAAAAGTCAGCCCACATCTGTGTGGCTTCTCTGTTTGGCATCTATTATGTGGCAGATGGCCATGCCATCCTCCATGGAGTAGAGGTAGGGGGTCCCAAAATCCAGACCACTCAGGTCTTGTGTCAAAGATCCCCCTGCAGTGCATCGCCCGCTGGACTCCCAGGGACAGAGAGGCTCCACTGTACCCTGGCACTATAGGGTACCTGATAAAGTACTAGGGGCGCAATTGCTTTTGTTGAACAAGTGACTGAAGAAATGGATGACTATGAATACAAGGCAACTTTGGCTGTGACTGGTCCAAACTGTGAGGGCCACCTGGTTGGGGTTCCTCAGAAGAGCACGTGGCCTTAGAACCAGCCCTTAAAAGCCAGGTAGAGGAATTCCCTGGTGGTCCAATGTTAGGACTACGAGCTTCCACTGCGGAGAGCCTGGGGTTCAATCCCTGGTCAGGGAACTAAGATCCCAGAAGCCTCTTGGTGGGGCCAAAAAAAAAAAAAAAGCCAGGTAGGATTCTGATGCTTGAAGGAGGTGAGGGGTGTACAGTCCACCATCTAGGTGAACAGTGACAAAGTCAGAGACAGGATGGAGGAAACCTGGTGTACTTGTGCACGCGCGTGTGTGTTGTGGGGGTACATGGGGGGAGCTCTAAGGCGGAGCCTTACTTAGCAGATGCTAGGCACCCTGAGAGGTCTGGAGGAGTGACAGCTGGGTGGAGAGAGGGGGCCAGTCAGCTTGGAGGGAGCAGAGAGGAGGTTCAAGGAGGGGCTGGTCAGAGGCAGAGGGAGACCCTGAGGAGCTGCTGCCATCCCATCCCTTCACCCCTCCCCTGCCGGCCTTGGAGGTGGGGATGGCCCTGGGATGAGCACCCCACCTCAACAGGGGCATAAGTGGATCAGAGGCTGGGGCTTGAGATGGGCTGGGACCCGGAACTCTTTACAGAAGAGCTTGCACCTGGACTAACCATCAGTGGGAAACAAAGAAACCAAAAATAACTGCACGCATGCGCAGCTGGGGCACCTATGAACAATAAGCTACAGAAAGGTCACAAATCAACTGTTTCTGAGCGTCAGGGAGCAAAACAAGGGTACTGCTCATGATCCCTGCACACGGCACCACCAAGAGAGTGGGCGGACCACTTAAGCCACGCCTCCAGCCCAACCCACCATCAGCCCTCACTCTCCACATTGAAGGAACCAACCCACTCTTAGAGGGGAGGGAGTTTGGGCGCTCGATGACTCTCATTCTCACTCTCTGGTGTGGCTTGAGGCCCAGTGAATTATCAGCTTGAATTCCTTGGCTGGCTTCTTATTAAAATCTATTGATTAAAGAGTTGTATCTGACTCTTTGTGACCCCATGGACTATATAGTCCATGGAATTCTCCATGCCAGAATATTGGAGTGGGTAGCCGTTCCCTTCTCCAGGGGATCTTCCCAACCCAAGGATGGAATCCAAGTCTCCCACATTGCAGGAGGATTCTTTACCAGCTGAGCCACCAGGGAAGCCCAAGAATACTGGAGTGGGTAGCCTATCCCTTGTCCATTAAAGAGTCCAACGATCCTGGATCGGTAACAGGGTGAGGCCAGTGGGACTCCTGGGCTCAGCTCTGGAGCCATATTTGGATCCTTCCAGTCCCTGCTTGGCCACTTAGGAGCTGGGTAACCTTAGAAAAGCTGTCAGCCTCGGTTTTCCCACCTGCAGAATAAGGAATAAATGTCTCCAAAGTGCTTGCTTGCTTGTCTTAAATGCTCAAAAAACAGTAGCCGTTTTGAGCTGTGTAATCTGAAGAAATAATTCAGAGGAATGGAGGACCAAGGGCAGGGAGAATCTGACGCTGTATTGTCTCCCCTCCCATCTTGCACAATACCCAGGTCTCCCTGGAGGTTCAACAGCAGGAGGAGACGGAACCCCAGGAGGAGGGTCCTCTGGTTTTCCACCACCACTACCTGCCTTGCACCATGCCTGCCCTGGGCCCTCTGCTCCCCTGGCCAGGCCCTCTCCTTTCCCCTCCTCTACACCAGCCCTGCGGGCAGGATTCAGCTGAGATTCAGCACCACCCTCCTGCGCCTGGAAAAAGGCGGGTGTAAGTGAGGCTGGGGGTCTGGGTGCTGCCAAGGCTTTGTTCCGGGGGTGGAAGAACTGGCCAGGGTCTGTGGGTGGGGTGGAGAGACTTGTGGGTCAAGTTGCAGAGGCCACTCTGAGAACTGATGGGGGGTTTCTTTTCCCTTCTCCATCTAAGGAGAGCGGTGCCCCCACCCCCACCGCCCAGTGCCACGGGAACTGTGGGTGCAGATGTACCTCCAGCTTCAGGTAGGGACCAGGTGGTCCCTAGGCCAAGGGGCGGATCTGAAGGCGGGGAGGGCCAGGTGCTCCGAGGTTGGGGTCATGTCATATTGTCATCACTAAGCGGGTCTGTCCCTTTAACTCTTCCTTGGGGCCCATTGAGGCAGGGGGCAGTGATGGTGAACATGCTTCTCCCCCCAGACTATTACGATGCCGAGGCCCATAATGAGGACAGACAGCAGCCCTGGGGCCAGGCCAGCTTCACTGAAGAGTTGGAAACAGCCGCCCTGGAGCCCCCGTGTCCATCTCATGCCTAACAGCCCCTTTCTGTACCTGGCAACACTTTTTACCATCCCCATCCCCAGCCAGGCCCTCTCCTCGGGGTGGATGAGTCCCATCTTCACCACACGGAGACCTTGAACCAACCTGATATCTCATCTGTGCTGAGAGCCCCTTAGAGCCCTGTCCAGGCCCCAGAAGCCAGCAAAAGGCCAACCCTGTCCCATTGATCGCTGCCCGGCTGGCAGAGGCCTGGGAGACGGAGCCCTCCCTCGACCTCCTCCCCTTCCCCTCTCTCTGGGTGACCAGGCCTGCGGGGTCTCCATTTGGCCCAATAACAGAACTGGAGGTAAGAGGTGAGGACGGCTTTTGTTTCCATGGCTCTCGGAAGGCCCAGAGAGGCAGAGGAGGCCTGGTGGGGAGGTTCCTGGAGCCGAGCCATTGGGGCCCCACACTCACCCCTGGATGCTGGCTCTGTTGGCAGAAGAGAGAAGGCAGAGCCATGTCCTGGAGGGCCACGTGGGAACAGAGTGTCTCTCTGCCCCTCTGGGCCAGGGCGGGTCTCAGGAGGAAGGAGTCACTCAGGGTCCCTTGAGGCTGGGTGCCTGGTGCCCGGGCCAGTCGGCCTGGGGGCACACCAGGGCCTGGGTTTGCTGGGGCTCAGGAAGGCCTCTGAAGGAGAGGGCGGAGGGAGGCTAGGAGACATGTGGAGACAGAAGTTCAGCCAGGCCTGGTGGCTCCCCTTCCTGGCCATTCCCAGGAGGAGACACGAAGGCGTGGGGTTAAGTCCAGGTGTTTGTATTCAGGCTGCTTCACATGGTCCCTCCCCAGGCCTGGACCGCAGCCTAAGGAGCCACACTGAGGCCAGTGGCCGCCATGCGAGTGGCCGCGCTGCTCACAGGGTCTGTGCCCGGTGGCTCTCTATCAGCCTCCTCCAAGTGGCGTGCACACTATAATGACCTGTCCGCCCCCGGTGCCACTTCTGGCTGAAGACAAAGCACAGGAAGACGAGTGTCACAAACAAGAGCAGAAGCACTATCACGACCGCGATGATGATCACCATCTGGTTGCTGGGCTCCGGCTCTGGGGAGGGAAGGGGCAGAGGTCACAGAAGTCCTCTGGTCCCAGGGGCCAGGCTCCAGAGGGGCAGCTGTCTACTCGTCACCCAGTCATCCACCCCTGGGCAGCCTGCTGTCACTCTGCCCTGCAGGGATGAGTGGCAAATGGTGTTATCTCTGGAGGGAAGGAGGACCAGGGTCCGGGCCACCAGCTGGCCTCAGTGAGGCCATGAGGGCAGATGGACTCAGATGGTGCCCTTGCCATGCGCTACCAGATCTCATGGTCTGCACTGTGGCGAGGTCCAGGCCAAGCCCCTCCCCGGGCAGAGATGAGGGAGCTTTGGCCAAACTCTCTGAAGACAAAGAGGATCTTGACCATCTAGGGTCACAGAAGCAGGACTCCTGGGGACCTTAGAGGTCAGTCAGGTCAAATTTATCATTGCAGAGAGGGTGCAAGGCCAGAGAGAGGAGCTTGACTTGGTTAAGGTCACCCAGCTCACTCATGGCCAAGCAACTAGTCAGGGTCCAAGCTAGGAACTCGCCAGGAGCTCCAGGGAACCCAGGGACCAAGTGTCGTTTCCCCGAGTGCCTCCTCTGAGCTGGCAGAGTTTTCTTCCCCTGAGGGCTGAAGGTGAATGTCCCCCCTCCTGATCTGCGGGCTCCCCCTCACCTTTGACTTCAAGCCTCTGGGGATCTGAGACGCTGTGGACGAGGCCACCGCCGCGAGAGCGCAGGTCCATCTGGGCCTCGCACGAGAAGTTATGGTGGCCGTCTTCCCTGTGAGCTGTGGTGTTGTGGGTGACCATGGCATCTTGGGGGGAAGGTGCTGTCCCCACAAAGGTCTGATTGTACAGGATCTCAGTACCACGGAGCAGGGTAACAGTGAGGCCTTCGAGGGGCGCCACGGCGGGGACCCTGCACTCGAGGGTGAACAGCGTCCCTACGGCCACTGAGGTGGGCCACAGCGTCAGCAGCACTTGCTTTGGAGGGTCTGCAGGAAAGTGGGAGGGAGGTCTGCTCAGGATGGGGATGCCACTCCGGCAGCCCCCACCCAGCCCAGACCATCCCCTGTGACCACAGTGTTCTCAGGAGGTCGGCTGGGGTGGGAAGGAGGAAGCAGTTCAGGGTGAAGGATGTCTGGGTAGTAGTTTCAGGGACCTGATACTTCTGCAGTGGACAAGAATGGAGGTGCCCTGGTGTCTACAAAAAAAGGTTCAGAATCAGTTCAGTCAACTAGAAAGATAAAAGTTTTGGCTGTGTCTCTTTCCTCTCCATAAATTCAATAGAAATTTCAAAAATTAAACAGTTGGATAGTTTTGTTGAGAGAGACTTAGAAGGGAGTGGGGCCATGAATTGTGAGGGTCTTCAGGGGTGGGGGCAAGAGTCAGACCTGCCTTGGTTTTCAGGATCAGGT
Source organism: Madoqua kirkii (assembly GCA_006408675.1). Lineage (NCBI taxonomy): Eukaryota > Metazoa > Chordata > Mammalia > Artiodactyla > Bovidae > Madoqua > Madoqua kirkii. Next base: position 51,339 of record SJYC01137502.1, read on the forward strand.
TTAAAACTATCTCTATCGCTTAGCTATTAAACTCCATGGTTCCCTGGGTTTCCTTGGAAAAAAAAAAAAGATTGATTTCTTTGGTTGTGCCAGGTCTTAGCTGTGCTATGTGGGATCTAGTTCCATGACCAGGGATCAAACCTGGTCCCCTGCATTGGGAGTGCTGAGTCTCAGCCACTGGACCACTAGGACATTGTCTGGGTTCATTTTTGACTAGATTACCTAGCCCCATTACCTCAGGATAATATGGTAGGTTTTGGACATCTTTATACTCATTTGATCCCCGATGACAGTTCTGAGCCATACCCTGGGTGCCCAAATTCGGGAAGAACCCCGATCTCTCATGGTCTCTGTGGCCAGTGGGCAGGTGTGTGTGTGTGTGTGTGTGATGGTCACACATTTGCCAAGGGCCCTCAGGGGAATATAAAACCTCGACGTTCTCTCCAGGAGGTGAATGGGTTAGTGGTAGTTGTGCCAGCCCTCCTGATGGGATCTCTGCTTCTTTTCATGGGATGCAGGGTATACTGGTGTTGAGGGTGCTCCCCAGCTGGGAGGAGACTGTTGAAATGACTTATAGATTTGTCTAAAGTTTGCTTGGATTTTCTGCCTCTGAGCAAATTTCAAAATCCCAGTTGCAGGCAGGGTCCGGGGAGGCCAGGGGAAGGTGTGAGCAGATTCTGAGCCTGTGGCCTATATCCAGGAGCCCCGGGAGGTGCCGTAAGACAGTGCCCAGGGGCAGTGACAGAGCACCTCTGGGTGGGTTTGCAGACCCAGGCTCTGGCCTCGGGGAGCAGGGCCCCGTGGGCGACACTCACAGAACACGGTGATGCTGAAAACTTTCGTCTCCTGCTTGCCGGCGCAGAGGAAACTGCACATGAGCTCCACGTTTTCGGAGATGTTGTAGACCTTGAATAGCTTCCACTGAGCCTGGCCCTCCAGGAGAGTCTTGTTTAGGTCTGTCTCCAGAACAAGTTTCTTGGGGTCCGTGCAACTGGCAGTACAATTAATCACCTGAAACTCTCCAGACCCCACCATCAAATGCTCTGGCTCCTCGAACGCCTTCACAGCAGACCCTAGAAGGACAGAAAACACTCTCAGCTGACTCGCCCGCTGCCCTGCCCGGCGAGGCTGTCCACGATGCTTGGTCTCATCGACGGGTCCCTTCTGCTCCTCCCTCTGTTCAGACATTCCTGCCTCTGGTCTAGACCAAGGGGGATGCGCCCCAGCTGTCTCCCTGCCCCTGACTGCTCTTCCAGCTTGTCCCCTCCAGGTGAGTCTTCCTCAGGCACATCTATCCCCATGGAGATTACATTCGAACTCGCCTCCAGCCCAAATGACCCTTTCTCTGCTAAAATTTCCCTGAACTGGAGGTGGATCCTATCCTCGCAGGCCCGTGTCCATGAGTTTGGCTCCTCCCTCACTCCTTCCCTCTCTTCTGCAAATCCTTGTACAACACCGGCTGTGGGGCAGGCACCGTTCTAGTTTCTGCGGAGCCATCAGAGATGGAAGAAGTTCAAAGCTCGCCCATGTGGAGCTCGTGCAGCCGCAAAGGAAACAGAGTAACCAATAAGCAAACTAGCCAGCTTGCCAAGGAAACAGGGAGTGGGTGGGGCTGCCACTTAAATACTGTGCTCAGAACAGGTTTCATGGAAATAGTGACATTTCAGGAAGGAGGAAGGAAATGGGGGGAGCTTGGCTGCAAGCTGTCTACAGAGGCCAGAAAACCCCCAGCGCCAAGACCCTGGCAGAGAAGACAACAGGATGGCTGGAGCCCAGAGAGGAAGAAGGCCCGGAATCTGAACTGATCTCGGCCAGCTGGGCCAGGGCTGTGTCCTATGTTCCCGCCACACCCACCCACCCCCACCTAGCCCTCAGCTGGGGAAAGAGAAAGGTTCTCTAGGGAGAGAGAGAGCTGCCTTTGAATCCTGAGTTTGCCAGCTCTGTGG
>SJYC01137506.1:0-112622 GCA_006408675.1 Madoqua kirkii
TGTGTGTGTGTGTGTGTGATGGTCACACATTTGCAAAGGGCCCTCAGGGGGAGATAAGACCACGACCTTCTCTCCAGGAGGTGAATGGGTTAGTGGTAGCTGTGCCAGCCCTCCTGATCGGGTCCCTGCTGCTTGTCACGGGATATGGGGTGTTCTGGTGATGGGGGTGCTTCCCAGCTGGGAGGAGATTGTGGAAATGACTTTTAGGTTTGTCTAAAGCTTACTTGGATTGTCTGCCTCTGAGCAAATCTCAAAATCCTGGTTGCTGGCAGGGTTCGCAGAGGCCAGGGGAGAGTGTGAGCAGATTCTGAGCCTGTGGCCTGGATCCAGGAGCCTGGGGAGGTGCCGTAGGACAGTGCCCACGGGCAGTGGCAGAGCAGCGCTGGGTGGGTTTGCAGACATAGACTCCAGCCTCGGGGAGCAGGGCCCCGTGGGCAACACTCACAGAACACAATGATGATGAAAACTTTCGTCTCCTGCCTGCCGCTGTAGGTGAAACTGCACATGAGCTCCACGTTCTTGGAGATGTTGATGACCTTGAACAACTTCCACTGAGCCTGGCCTCCAGGAGAGTCTTGTGTAGGTCTGTTTCCAGAACAAGTTTCTTGGGGTCCGTGCAACTGGCAGTACAATTAATCACCTGAAACTCTCCCGAGCCCGCCATCTGGTGATTTGGCTCCATGGATACCTTGAACTCCTCCTCACCAGACCCTGGAAGGACAGAAAACACTGCTCAGCAGACAGCCCGCTGCCCTGCCTGTAGAGCTTCCCGTGGTGGGCACTCTGATTAGGGCACTTCTGTTCCTCTCTTCTTGTGCAGATATCATTGGCTGTGATCTAGACCAAGGGGGCTGCCCCCTAGCTGTCTCCCTGCCCCTGACTGCTCTTCTTCCAGCTTCTCACCTCCAAGTGAGTCTTCGTCATGCATATCTCCTATCCCCAAGGTGATTATATTCAAACTCACCCTCCAGCCCAAACGACTCCTCCTCTGTGAAGGCCTCCCTGAACTGGAGGTGGATCGTGTCCTCTTAGGCACCGTGTCCATGAGTTCGACTCCTCCCGCACTCCTTCCCTCTCTTCTGCAAGTCCTTGTAGAACACCGGCTGCGTGGCAGGCACCGTTCTAGGCTCTGCAGAGCCCTCAGAGATGGAAGAAGACCAAGATGTCCCCTTGTGGAGCTCGCGCAGCCGCGAGGGACACAGAGTAATCAGCAAGCAAACTAACCTGTCTGTCTGTTGGTGAGAAGTACCTGGGAAAGGAAATAGGGAGTGGGGTGCAGCTGCCATGTTAATACTGTGCTCAGCACAGGTTTCATGGAAACGGTGACATTTGAGCTACGGATGAAGGAGATGGGGGGAGCTTGGCTGGCAGGTGTCTGCTGAGGGCAGAAAACCACCAGCTCTGATCCTGGGCGAAGAGGAGGGAGGCCAGGGTGGCCGGAGCCCAGGGAGGAAGAAGGTGAGGAATCTGAACTGGTCTCGGCCAGCTGGGCCAGGGCTGTGCCCTGTGTCCCTGCCACACCCACACGCCCCCCTAGCTCTCAGTTGGGGCAAGAGGGAGGCTCTGCAGGGAGAGAGAGAGCTGCATTTGAATCCCGAGTGTGCCAGCTCTGTGGCCTTAGGCAAAGTGCTTTCTCTTTCTGAGCCTCAGTTTGTCCATCTGTCAAATGGGTTGCCATGAAAGCACTAGGGCTGTGCCCTGTGTCCCTGCCACACCCACACGCCCCCCTAGCTCTCAGTTGGGGCAAGAGGGAGGCTCTGCAGGGAGAGAGAGAGCTGCATTTGAATCCCGAGTGTGCCAGCTCTGTGGCCTTAGGCAAAGTGCTTTCTCTTTCTGAGCCTCAGTTTGTCCATCTGTCAAATGGGTTGCCATGAAAGCACCTGGCAGGTTTTCCAAAACAGGGCCCTGAGCACATGGAGGCATTCTCCTTTCCCGTCCCCTGGACTCCCTGGAAGGGGCTTCGTTTTCACTTTCCACTGACCTCTGCTGTCCACTGGGTCACCTCTGAAGACCAGCTGGGATGTGCCCTCACCTTCCCTCGAGCCTCAGCCTCCCTTCGTTTCCTCATCAGTCTCCACGGCCTGCCACATCCACACACCCTGGAGTTATGGGTCCCGCTCAACCCAGTGTGTGGAGGCCAAGACCCCAACCTGCTGCCCCGGGGTCATGGGGTCATGGGGAAGCCAGGCTCACACAGCAGCCCACACCCGTAGCAGGTGGCCGCTGTGCTCAAAGCCTCAGCGACTTCAGGACCAGGACCCCCTTCTCCGCACAACACCAGGGGTACAGGTGACCTACCCTCTGGCTGGCATGCACCCAGTCTGGACCCCCAGGCTCACCTCGCAGCAGAGCAGGGCGAGAAAGGCTGTGAGCGTTCCCCAGCCGCCAAAAGGGGACATCTCGGGTGGCGTCCGCAGGCTCACAGGGAACGGCTGAGGACTGCCTGCAGAGAGGTGAAGGGCTCCGGTCAGGCAGGCGGCGGGTGGGACATCTCGGGTGGCGTCCGCAGGCTCACAGGGAACGGCTGAGGACTGCCTGCAGAGAGGTGAAGGGCTCCGGTCAGGCAGCCGGCGGGGTGGGGGGGGGGTGGGGGGGGGGAACTTGCAGCTGCAGTCCGGAACCCCCAGCCTTCTGTAAGCTGATGACCGTATTTCCTCTCCTTATCTGAGTGGTCTTGGGCAGGCCACGTGGAAGGCCAGCTCCCAGGGCCACAGGTCTGCAAGAAGTTGGGCAGAGGAAGCCAGGAGTCAGCTGATAGGTAGGACATAGCCTAGTTCTCCTGGCACGCTGCCATCAGGGGTGGGGCGAGCACCTGGGGCTCATGTGTGTGTGACGTGTGTGTGGATACAGGACAGTCACTGCTACAAGCGCCAAATTTGGGGAGCCTCGAATCCCACAGGACTCATTATTGGGGCCAACCTAGGAAGGACTTTCTAAGTTGGAAAGAGGGTTTGGGAGGCGAAAGCTGAACATTCTCCTCTGTCCTCTGCCCCTCCCCCTTAGATTTCTGGTGATATACAGGGTCCCCAGCACTTTCCTCTTTTCTTAGCTAAATGTGATTTCACATCACTAAGACAAGGAGAAAGGAAAAGAAAACTAGCATTTCCTTATCCCCACTCTCTGTTAGGGACTAAGTCAAGGTTTTAACACATTGTCTCATTATCACACCAAATCTACCAATGTTGATTGTGGATCTGAGGAAGTTCAGGGCTCAGGTGAGTTAATAACTTGCCTAAATCACAACGATATTAGGTGATGGAACTACGGTGAGAATTTAGGAATGAGGAGTGTTTGGTTGGAGAATTGGTGGTTGCCAGGGATTTTAGGGAGGGAGACACGGACTGAAAGAGCAGAGAGGACTTTAGGACGGAGAAGCTGCTCTGTTTGCTGCTACAATGGTGCATTCGTGTCAGTACACACTTGCCCAAACCTGTGGAACGTACACACCAAGACTGAACCGTAATGTCGACGGTGGTCTTTGACTGATAACGACGTGTCAATGCAGGCTCATCAGTCATAAGAAATGGACCACTCTGGTGGGGGATGTTGGTAACAGGAGAGGCTTGCAGGTGGGGACAGGAGGTATGTGGCAAGTCTCTGCTTCCCCTAAGTTTTGCTGTAAACCTAAAACTGCTTCTTCTTCTTTTTTTTTTTATGGAGACAGTGGAGGACAGAGAAGCTGGTATGTTATAGTCCATGGGTCTGAAAAGAGTCAACACAACTCAGAGACTGAACAGCAACAGAAAAATAGCTCAAGCACACCACCTTGAAAGACAATCTTGGTTAGGATTCTTGCCAACTACGGATTGTTGCTGAACATGCAGGCTTTTAGGATTTTCCTTTATCCAGTTGTTAAGACTCTTCGCTTCCACACAGAGGGTGAGCCATGGAGCCCTAGTCTTTGATCCCCTAAGAATTAACATTCCATATGCGCATTGCATGGCCAAAAAGAAAGAAAATGCAGGCTTTTAAACTCAGCTTTTATCTGGGTTTATAGGGAGTCATTTGCTCAATCATTCTTAAATTCTCATCTCAGATTACATTTTTGAAATATTTAAACATAAAACTTAGATCTACATTTTTTATGAAGCATACTAATGAATAACAGTGTGGAATGGTTGAAAGTCGAAGAATGGTAAAAGATACACCATGCAAAAGCTAACCAAAATAAATCCAGGAAAGGTCTGTTCATATCAAGCAAAAGGGAATTTTAAGACAAAAATATTTATTTGGGACAGAGGGAGTACCTAGATTAAAGGATCAGTTCATCTGGAAATTATAAGAGTTCTAAACTTGTAAGTGCTTAGTTTGAAGGACCAACAAAGAGATAAAACCATCATCATAGCAAGAAATTTTAATGCAACATCTCTCTATTATGAATAGTGAAGCAAATGTGAAAAGATGCTCAACATCATTAATCATCAGGGAAATGACAAATCAAAACCACATTGAGATATCACCCACCACTATCAGAATGGTTATCATCAAAAAGAGAATAAAAAGCATTGGCAAGGGTGTGGAGAAAAGGGAACGCTTTTGTACTGTTGGTGGGATTTTAAGTTGGTACAACTGCTGTGGAGAAAAGTTGGAGGTGCCTCAAAAAATTAAAAATAGAACTGCCATATGATCCAGCAATTTTACTTCTGGGTATTCTTCTGAAGAAAACAAAAGCACTAATTTGAAGACATATATGCACCTAAGTGTTCACTGTGGAATCGTTTCCAATAGCCAACATGTGGAAGCAAATTACGTGTTCATCAATGGATGCACGGATAAAGATGTGGCTGTATATCTACAGAACGGAATATTATTCAGCCATAAAGAATGAAATCTTGCCGTTTTCAACAACACAGATGGACCTAGAGGGTGTTATGCTAAGTGCAGTGAATCAGACAGACAGTTACCAAATATGATCTCACTTGTATGTGGAATCTGAAAAAACAAACAAAACCAAAACCAGGCTCCTAAATACAGAAAACGAATGGGTAGTTACTGGAGACTAAGGGTCTCCAAACTAGATGAATGGGTTTAAAAGGTACAAAGCACTAATTATAAAATAAACCACGGGTATGTAAAACAGCGTAAGGAATATGGTCAAATATTTTGATAACTCTGTATGGAGAGAGGTGGATACTAGACTTATTGTGGTGATAATTTCAAAATGTATGCAAGTACAAAGCCACAGTGTAGAATATCTGAAGCTTACATAATATTGTACATTATAGGCCAGTCTAAAAATTTAAAATAATATATCTAGTAGTTCACAAAGAAGACCATACAGATTCATAGAAACAGAAAGTAGAACAGTGGATGCCAGGGCCTGGGGGCAGGAGGGAATGGTGAGTTGTTTGTTTAATGGGTATAGAGTTTCAGTTTCACAAGCTAAAAAAGTTTCAAGATCCACTATGAAGCAAGGTAAATGTAAGACAACCAAACATACATTTAAAAATGCTTAAGTGGTGAAATTTGTTATGTGTATTTTACCATAATCGAAAATTTAATTAATACAATGTTGTAAATCAATTATACTTCAATAAAGTTAAAAATAAAAGACTATAAATCATTTATGCCAAGAAATATGAAACCAAGTAGATGAAATCTTAGAAAAGTAGAACTTACCTAACTTGATTGAAGAAGAAAGAAAAAGCCTGAATAGTTCTACAACTATTAAAAAAATTACTTCCATAATTTGAAATCTTCCTGCAAAGAAAACATAAAATCTAGATAGTGTTACAGAGGTTGAAGTACGGATAATTCTAATTTTACAAACGCTCTTTCTGAGAACGGAAATAGCAGGAACATGCTCTCTTTCTATGAGGCCAGTGTAACCTTAATACCAAAATGAGACAAATTAGATGAGACAGAAAATTTTTAATTAAATTATAATTTTATATTTATATTATGAATATATTTTATTTATAGTATACATGTTTTATTTATATTATATTTTATATTCACTCATGAATATACATGAAAAATAAGAAAAATACCTAGCAATGTATTGAAAATATTAGACATCATATCCCAGTTAGGCTTAGCTATGAAAAGTTGGTTGAACAATAGAAGAAAAAGCTATGAGTGTCATTTATTATTGTTGGTAATAGTAAATTTTGGTGCTCTATGTCACATTGCTTATGCCCTTCTCTAAAATCAGCTGCATTTACAGTGGATAATTTCCTGCAACCTTAGACGCATTTTATGCTCCAGGGTCCCACTTCAGGTTTATACCATGTTTCATTCTCAGTCTTCTTCAATGCTTTAGGAGTCACTTAGCTACCTGCTAGTGTTTCCCAGAAGCCTAGGAGTGTCAAGTTCCCTAACATGAAACCCTCCACCAATAAGAGGCCAAGAACTGGCAGACCCAGCTCCAGCCTCGTTCTTTTGGAGAGCGATTCTGGCCAGCACCCTGCAGACCTGCCGGAGGCCCCGACAGGCTTGAGCTCCCTTTCCTCACACCTGCAGCAGCAGCTGTGCGTCTTCTGCTTGCTCTCTCCTTCCCTGCCCCAGTCTTTCTGCTCCTTATTTCCCACTTCCTGGCTTCAATAATTAAATAATCCACCTGAACTATAGTCCTTGTTGCAAGCTCTACTTTTGAAGGAGCCCAGACTAAAAACTTACATTATGGTTTTAGGAAAAAATGATGATGACATTCAACATTCTTTCATGACAAAAGCTCTCAGCAAGCTAGATGGAAATGTCCTTAATGTGATAAAGGAAAATCAGAGAAAGTTTTCATAGGTACTATTATTTATTTTACATATGTATTATTTTCTTTGACGAGGAAATTTTAGGACCTTTCCTTTAAAATCCAGAAACATACAAGGATGACAACTATCTCTGCTTCTATGTAACATTTTCCTACAGGTCCTAGACAATACAGTAAGACAAGAAAAAGAAATTAAAGGCCTAGGCGTGGGAAAAGAGTAAAACCATCAGTATTTTCATATGATATGGTTGCCTAGGTAGAAAATCCGAATGAATGATCGATTGGATGAATAATTCAAAATAAGAGATTTTTGCAAGACAGTTAGCTATGAGACCAATATCCAAAAAGAAATTGCTTTTGTGTATAACAGTAATATACAAAACTGTAATTGAGGACTTTCCTGAAGGTCCAGCGGTTAAGACTCTACACTTCTATTGCAGGGGCTACAGGTTTGATCCTTGGTCAAGGAAGTTCTGCATGCTGCATGGAGTATCCGGGGGAAACGTACATAAGACCTATAGTAAGAAAGTTATGAAACACTATTGAAAAACATTAAGTACAATTTAAATAAATGTAGAACCAGCCAATGCTCATGACTAAGAGATTCAGTACTATAAAGAGGACAATCCTCTTCCTATAGATTTAATGAAATTCCAATGGAACCTAATAAGGGTTTCATGGTACACAAAAGATGATTCTAAAACTTATTATGGAAAGAACAAAAGGACCAAGACACTCCTAAAGAAAAATAAAATGAGGGAATTTGCTACTAGTATTAAGACTTCCTATAAAATATGATATTAGTATAGATTAGACAGATTAACCAATGGAACACCATAAAGTGCCTAGAAATAGACTTGCATGAAACTCTGCAAAACTGGCACTGTAGATTACTGGGTGGAAGAAGGAGATATAAATGAATGATGCTCGATCAAGTGGTTAACTAATAGAGAAAAAAGATAGGTTTTGACTGAATACCCTTTCTAACCAGGTAGGACTTCATTGAATGGGATTCATCAGGAAACTTGGGTGTGACCCCAATAGGCTGGGGACTATACTTTCCCTACTTCACATGGAATGAAGAAATCAATTCTGTCTAATTTAAAGATTCATATGTAAAAGAACACTTTAAAAACTTTTATAAGAAAATATGTTTAGCTGCTAAGTGAAGTGAAGTCACTCAGTCGTGTTCGACTCTTTGCGACCCCATGGACTGCAGCCTACCAGGCTCCTCTGTCCATGGGATTTTCCAGGCAAGGATACTGGAGTGGGTGCCATTGCCTTCTCCAGTTTAGTTGCTAAGTCGTGTCCAACTCTGTGACCCCATGGACTGTAGACCACCAGGCTCCTCTGTCCATGGGATTTCCCAGGCAAGGATACTGGAGTGGGTTGCCATTTCCTACTTCAGGAAACTTTTCTGATCCAGGGGGTCAAACCCTGGGCTCCTGCAGCTGCTCTTGCATTGCAGGCAGATTCTTTACTGCTGAGCCACTGGGGAACCCATGAGAAAATATAGGAGAGTATTTTTATGTCCTTGGGGCAAGGAAAGATTTCCAAAGCAAGACCTCAAGATCACCACTGGTAGAATAAATAACTGATAATTTTGAATATATTAAAGACATCATGAACATTTCAAAGAAAACAAAATATCTCAACTAATGAAAAGATGCTTTAACTCAATAAGAGCCGGGGAAATTGAAACCACAATGAGGAAACATTTTATATCTACTAGATTGGCAGAAGTTAAAAAAGTCAACAAGACCAATTGTTGGAGAGGCTGTGGGTCAATAGGAACTCGTATATTGCTTGTGAGAGTGTATTTTGTTTCTCTGAGAAATAATGAGGCATTATCTCCTAATGCTGAATAGTGTTATATCTATAACCCACAATTCCACCCTTAGATATATGCCCTAGAGAAATTTTTGTGCTAAGAACCAGAAGACCTGGTTTCAGCGTGACCCTGAGTAAGTCACTTTATCTCTGTGTGCCTCAGTTTTGTCTTCTGTAAAATGGGATTAACCATGTGAAATCGCTCAGTCTTGTCCGACTCTTTGCAACCCCGTGGACAGTACCCTGCACCAGACTCCTCTGTCCATAGGATTTTCTAGGCAAGAGTACTGGAGTGGGTTGCCATTTCCTTCTCCAGGGAATCTTACTGACCCAGGAATTGAACCCAGGTCTCCCACACTGATAGACAGACGCTTTACCTGGTGGCTCAGACTAACCATAGCACATTCCTTATGGGAATGGTATGTGGATTAAACTAATTAAGTGACAATATTTGAAAGTAATCAAAACAGTAGCTGGCACACAGAATATGTTATGTAACTGTTTCATAAAATGAAAATAAATGGATGTGACAAGGCACTAAATTAAAAGAATCAAGAGAACAATAGAAACAGACTTTGGGAAGAAGGTTATTTATGTCTGGGTGGGAGGTGAGTGGCACAGTAAGTTGATCTTCATCCTTGAGTGCTGGGTTTAGGGCTGATCGTTAGGTTACCTCACTGTGCAATGCACATGCATGTTACATAAATGTGTTCAGTATGTGTCACATATTAAATTTTACAAACAGAATACAAAGGGAGAAGAGAAATTCCTACATATCTAGAAAGAAGAGACTCCTTGGAAGTATGAGCCACAGGATAGGAAAGTCGCTTCTAACCAGGTAGGACTTCACTGAATGGGAATCATCAGGAACCTTGGGTGTGACCCCAAGACACTGGGGACTATACTTGTCCCCTAAGCATCAGCTCTGAGCTCAGTCCAGATGACCTGGACCCACGTGGGCCGTGGCGGGAAGGCAGCCCCAGGCTTCTAAGAGGGTGGTGTGGTGGACAGAACAGGAGAGGAAGAGAAAGGACAAAACCAGGAAATAAGCACCAAGCAATAAGCTGTTGGACTCAGAGAGATGGCTGACTGAGCTCCTCATGCAACGACCGACCAATTGAAGGAAGTTCTGCTGCATATCAGCCCCTGTGCTTATGGGGGGCCTGGAAGGGGTGGGTGAGGCCTGGGGAAGGGCAACAAGAAGAATTCAAGTGTTGACTGACAATCTATCCCAAGCCCTTTCCACTCTGCCAAGAGGGAAGCAGGGAGCATCACCTTACTGTATCAGCAAACGGGTGCTGCCGTGATGGGGAAACAGGGTGGCCGGGGTCCACTTCCAGCAGCTGCTGTTCCCTGGGCTGCTGCTGATTCAATGAGTGTTGCCTGGTTTTTGACTGATTTCCCTTCTCAGAAGTGAGGTGCTTCCTGTCCCAGCTCTGATATCTGACTATGACTTTCTGTTTATTACTTCTTGTTTTAAACCCCAGTAAATATATACCAGGGCTTCCCAGGTGGCTTATAGGTGAAGAATCCGCCTGCCAATGTGGGAACCAATACCCAAGTCATCGGAAGATCCCCTGGAGAAGGAAAAGGCACCCCACTCCAGTACTCTTGCTTGGGAAATCCCACGGACAGAGGAGTCTGGCAAGCTACAGTCCCTTGGGTTGCAAAAGAGTTGGACATGACTCAGTGACTAAACAACAACAACAAAATATACACTGTGTAAAATTGACCGCTCTAACCGTTTTTAGTGTAGGGTTCTGTGGCATTAAACATGTTCACATTTTGTGTAACATCCACCACCATTCCGCCCTAGAACCACCATCCCTCATCCTCATCCCAAAGTGAACAGCGCCCCTCTCCTTGAAACACTGGCGTTCTATCCCCCTCCCTGCAGCCCTTGGCAACCACTGTTCTCCTTTTGGTATCTGAGTTTGACGACCTGTGACTGGGCCCTCCCGTGAGTGGAATCAGACATCATTTCACCTGGCTTGATGTCCTCAAGGCTCATTCATGCCATAGCACATTTGTTAGAATTTCCTTGCTTTTGAAGGCTGAATGGCATTGCCTTGGATGAATGCGCCCCATTAGGCTTATCTACTCATTGGTCAGTGGACACGTGGGGTGATTCTTCCTGCGGCTCTTGTGAATAACACTTCTGTGGTCATGGGGGGACAGACAAGTCTCCACGTTCCTGCTTTCAACTGTTGGAGGCAAATGCCCAGAAGTGGAATTGCTGTGGCCTATGGTAGTTTCATGTTTTCTTTCTTTTTTTTATTTTGGCCATGCCTTGAGGCTTGCGAAATATGAGTTTCCCAACCAGGAATTAAACCCAGGTCATGGCGATGGAAGTTCTGAGTATTAACCACTGGACCACCAAGGAATTCCCTCTCCACTATTTCTTTTGATGTGTGTTTTCTGTGCTTCTGGGGCCTTGGATGAATGAGACAGATCCTGGATGAGCTGCCCACTGAACCCCTGCAGGAGGCTTGTCAACATCAGAGAGCAGGGTCTTCCCTGTATTTGACATGCCCTGCTACTCAAAACTTGGAGAAGGAAACGGCAACCCATTCCAGTATTCTTGGCTGGAAACGCCCTGGACAGAGGAGCCTGGCGGGCTACAGTCCATGGGGTTGCAAAGAGTCAGACACGAGTGAGCATGCATGTGTGTGTGCAAGAGACCAAGACAGTTGAGGCCACAGTTGCTGAAGTTGTGCTGGCTTTGAAGTGATCTCTCCGGATACATTTGTGCCTCAATTTCTTCATAGAAGTTCTTTTGAAACCTTACTCTCACAATGCTGGTCAAATGTTGGGGTGGGGTCATCAGGATCCAAGGCTTCAAGGGGCCCATGGGATTTTACAGTTTTAAACACAAATCAGGGTGTGTGTGTCATTGACCTTTTCCCCTCCTCCACTCCCCCCTCCTCCTCGACCCGTTTTGTGGCTTCTGAGCAAATTGCTTCTCGGGTCTGTTTATTTCCTTCTCTTCTCTGCTAACCTTGTGCCTTCCCCTTTGAACCACCAAGATCAGGTTCGATAAATGTTAATTAGATTTAAGCTAATGGCTAGGTTTTATGAGACACGTGTGTACTTGCTAAGTCGCTTCAGTCATGTCTGATTCTGCAAGCCAATGAACTGTAGCCTGCCAGGCTTCTCGGCCCATGGGGTTTTCCAGGCAAGAATACTGGAGTGGGGTGCCACTTCCTACTCCAGGGATCTTCCCAACCCAGGAATTGAAATGAACCCAGGTCTCCTGCATTGGAGATTCTTTATATGTGTGTGTGTGTATAATTCTTTATATGTGTGAGTGTGTATAATTCAATGTACTGTACACCTGAAACTAACACAATATTATATAAATTAACTATACTTAAAATTTTTAGAAAAATTTTAAAAAGTCAGTAGATACTACCAGGTGTTTATGGTTTCTTAACTATTAGAGTATGTGTCCAGCATCAGAGGTGACAGTCACAGAGTCTGGGTCCAGGGGCAGCGATGGGACCTTGTCAGGTGAGTTCTGGGGCTTGACCCTGACTGCCCTTTCTCCAACTTCTGTGCAAGCTTTGTAGCGGTAATGATGCCACCCAGCTTCAATCAGAAATGTGTCACAACAACAGAGAACCGCCTCAGTTCATTTGTCAGTGGATAAAAGGGCCACTGACATACCCTAATAACTTTAAGAGAGGATGTGACTGCGGTCTTCCTGGGTTTCCAGAAAGAGGGAAACAAAATCTGATGAAAAGATAACATCTCCACCACCACAAACACCATTCCTTCTTTATTCCCGTTAATGAAAGGCAATAGTTGGAGATAAGGGCACATCCTCGCTGGGAGAATCTCCTGTGAGTATCTGAAAGGCCTCCAAATGGCATTGCAGTAAGTGGGGACTCTTTATTTGACTCAGCATTTTCTGAACGTATATGGACACTGAGCCTGTTTTTCTGAGTTTCACCTCCCTTGGAACTCACATTCTGAGGTATGAACTTCGGGAAATGGTCCTGTGGCTCTTGGTTCTCTCATCTGTGCCAGCTGCCTGTCAGTCCACGGCGTCTGGGGCAAGAGGTGGCTCGGGAGTCCTGGAGAATGAACGGAGACTCCACCCCGACCCCACGGTGAACCTGTGAACCCTTTTTCCTGGTGCCTCCCCACCCTGCTTCCTGTGTCACACCCCTTTTTCTAGGAACATCACAGGAAGGGGTGGCCCTCAGGCTTGATTTGGAAGGGACCCGAGCCCAATCTCTGACCCAAAGGAGACTTCCCCTTAGTCTGCTCAGGGTGAGGCCCTTCCCCTCTGTTGAGTTCCTCCGGAGACCGCACCAGCTCCCTTGCAAACCTCCTCTGGCCCAGCTGGGCAGTTCAAGCTGTTAGCAGCCCTTCTCCCTCCCGGAGCCGGGATCTGCTGTCGGGGACCCTGCACCTCCTCTTTCAGCCTAGACCCTCATTCCTCATCACGTGACAGACATCTGTGCCCCCACCAGCTCCTCCCACGTCTCTCCAGGCCAAACTCCTGTGTCTTCAAATGTCAGTGAGTTTCCAGCCCCTGCCCTCCACCTCTGGTCCTGTCATTAATGTCATCATCTTTGTTTGGGCTCAGCATTCCCGTTTCTGGTAACTTCTGGACTCTTGACTGGGCATGAATTATCTTGGTGACTGGTCACTCTTTCCAGCTCTGCAGTGCCTACAGATAAACGTCCCTGGTGGCTCAGATGGTAAAGAATCCTCCTGTCATGTGGGAGACCTGAGTTTGACCCCTGGGTCAGGAAGATCCCCTGGAGAAGGGCATGGCAACTCACTCCAGTATTCTTGCCTGGAGAATCCCATGGACAGAGGAGCCCAGTGGGCTGCAGTCCTGGGGTCGCAAAGAGTTGGACATGACTGGAGTGACTTAGCATGGCAGAGGCAGACAGACCCGTGGGCCTGTATTTCTACGGCTTCATCCAAATCACTGAGCCGGGCTTGGGAGGGGAAGGTGGATTTGGAGGTTCAGGGAGGAGGAGGCGGGAAGGGTACTTACTGGACTTACCTGCCAACCCGCTCAGGGGCCAAGTTTATATACTCGGCCTTGCCCTTCCTGTGTCTGGAAACAGCCCCCAGGAACCCCTGGCATTTCCAGTACGGTCTCCCAGGGGCTCCCATGTTCTCCCAGCCCTGTTCGTCTGCTCATGGTTCATTGGCCCAGACACAGGGTCATTCATGACATGATATTCTGCCTTGGCAAAAGGTCTGGTTTGTTTCTCAAGGAAAGGATGTTAAGTGTTCTTTCTTTTAATACTTATTTATTTGGCTGCTCCTGGTCTGAGTTGTGGCATACAGTATCTTGGGGCTTTGTTGCAGCACGTGGGATCTAATTCCCTGACCAGGCATCAAACCTGGGCTCCCTGTGCTGGGAACGTAGAGTCTTGTTTGCTGGATCACCAGGCAAATCCTGTTAAGTGCTCTTGATCTTGAGGAGATACTGGTTTGCAGGGGGAGAGGACTGAGGCCAGCCAGCCACTAGGGCACAGATATCCCAGCCCAGCGACTGCCTGGCCCCGGGAGACAGACAAGCAGGCGGGGTTAACTGTGATGTTTTTTTGTTATCATCTCCTGAAGCTATAGAACAGTGACAGACTTTATTTTCTTGGGCTCCAAAATCACTGCAGATGGTGACTGCAGCCATGAAATTAAAAGATGTTTACTCCTATGACCAACCTAGACAGCATATTAAAAAGCAGAGACATTACTTTGCGGACAAAGGTCTGCCTAGTCAAAGCTATGGTTTTTCCAATAGTCATGTATGGATGTGAGAGTTGGACTATAAGGAAAGCTGAGCGCTGAAGAACTGATGCATTTGTACTGTGATGTTGGAGAAGACTCTTGAGAGTCCCTTGGACTGCAAGAAGATCCAACCAGTCCATCCTAAAAGAAATCAGTCTTGCATATTCATTGGAAGGGCTGATGCTGAAGCTGAAACTCCAATACTTTGACCACCTGATGCAAAGAGCTGACTCACTGGAAAAGACTCTGATGCTGGGAAACATTGAGGGCAGGAGGAGAAGGGGATGACAGAGGATGAGATGGTTGGGTGGCATCACCGACTCGGTGGACATGAGTTTGAGCAAGCTCTGTGAGTTGATGATGGGCAGGAAAGTCTGGCATGCGGCAGTCTATGGGGTCACAGAGTTGGACATGACTGAGCGACTGAACCAAACCTGAAGCTAAGGCATGTATCTAGCACACAGGACAGATGGGCCAAATACAACAAGATGGCACAAACAAGTGTGTTCACTGATGGAATACAATTGGCTATATCTGCACACACATCTAATAACTTTTGGGGGAAAACAAGTCCATGGCCCTGGCCTTACTACCTGTTGGTCTCTCCCTGTTCTCAGAGGCAGGTGAGCGTGCTACCAGCCACCTCCCTCCCTGGCCTGGACCAGTCCAAGGCATGGCCCCAGCCTGGGCTCAATAGCTTCATGGGGAATCAGAGCTGCATCAAGTGACAGAAGGCAGCAAGCAGGTGCCAAGTGATGCCATCTGAACATCTCATCCTCTGTCACCCCCATCCCCTCCTGCCCTGCAGCTCCTCCTGCTCCCTTGGACTTGGCTGCATCCAAGGACCCGTGCTGCAGAGAGAGGGCTAAAGTCTGGCATGCGGCAGTCTATGGGGTCACAGAGTTGGACATGACTGAGCGACTGAACCAAACCTGAAGCTAAGGCATGTTCTAGCACACAGGACAGATGGGCCAAATACAACAAGATGGCACAAACAAGTGTGTTCACTGATGGAATACAATTGGCTATATCTGCACACACATCTAATAACTTTTGGGGGAAAACAAGTCCATGGCCCTGGCCTTACTACCTGTTGGTCTCTCCCTGTTCTCAGAGGCAGGTGAGCGTGCTACCAGCCACCTCCCTCCCTGGCCTGGACCAGTCCAAGGCATGGCCCCAGCCTGGGCTCAATAGCTTCATGGGGAATCAGAGCTGCATCAAGTGACAGAAGGCAGCAAGCAGGTGCCAAGTGATGCCATCTGAACATCTCATCCTCTGTCACCCCCATCCCCTCCTGCCCTGCAGCTCCTCCTGCTCCCTTGGACTTGGCTGCATCCAAGGACCCGTGCTGCAGAGAGAGGGCATGTCCATGGCTCTCAGGGATGCCCCCTGTGTCCACTGGGTGGGGTGAGAAGTGGGAGGATGGGATGCTGGTCGGCTGAGTGGAAGGAGCCAGTCTCCAGGCAGAGCCCTTGCTAAGCCGTCCAGGGGCTGGCAGGGTCCTCTGGTGAATAACCCCTTCCTGGTGGTGCAAGAGAAAGCAGAGCATCCTTGGATGTCACCAGAGGGGATATGGCCTGAGGGGTGAAAACATGTTAGCAGGATCCTAAAATCCAACCAGGCTGGCCACTGAGCTCATGCCTTGGTGTGTGCTTCAGACACATGCAGGTCGTGTCTTTCCCACTGCTGTGTTGGCTGAGTTACCTCCCTGGCATCTCTCCCCTGTGGATTTCCTGGACCAACAACCCATTTATACCTGCCCCAACCCCTGCCTCACCTCGAGGCATGTGGGTCCTAACCTGGCCACCTTCCTGGAATTCAGCCTGAATCAGTACTTTCGGGGAAACTTTCTGCAGTGTTTCAAGGAAGCTCTGCCCACAGAAACTAAGGAGGGGATTTCCCTGGTGGCCCAGTGGTTCAGTTCAGTTCAGTTCAGTTCAGTCGCTCAGTTGTGTCCGACTCTTTGCGACCCCATGAAATTGCAGCACGCCAGGCCTCCCTGTCCATCACCAATTCCCGGAGTTACTCAACCTCAGATCCACTGAGTCAGTGATGCCATCCAGCCATCTCATCCTCTGTCGTCCCCTTCTCCTCCTGCCCCCAATCCCTCCCAGCATCAGGGTCTTTTCCAATGAATCAACTCTTCGCATGAGGTGGTCAAAGTACTGGAGTTTCAGCTTTAGCATTGTTCCTTCCAAAGTACACCCAGGATCGATCCCAGTGGTTAGCACTTTCCATGCAAGGGGTGTGGGTTCGATCCCTGGATGGGGAGGTCCTAGGATTCCCACATGCCTTGCAGCCAAAAAAACAAAACATAAAACAG
Source organism: Madoqua kirkii (assembly GCA_006408675.1). NCBI lineage: Eukaryota > Metazoa > Chordata > Mammalia > Artiodactyla > Bovidae > Madoqua > Madoqua kirkii. The sequence goes on from SJYC01137506.1 coordinate 16,617, forward strand.
AAGCAATACTGTAGCAAATTCAATACAAGACTTTCTTTAAAAATGGTCCATATTAAAAAAAAATCTTTAAAAAATATAAAGAAACTAAGGAGGACTCTCCAGCCCTGGGACCCTGCCATGAACACCATCAGATAAACACACCCCTCCTGCCTGTCTTCCCACCCACTGAGCCCGCTGCTCCCTCACCAGCCAGACAACTACCCAGGAAGAGAGCTCAGAACGACCCCCTGGTCTGAGAGCGGTGGTCAAGCTTGAAGAAAATGGAGCTGACTTCCAAATCTAAAACTGCCTTTATTTGTGGTTGGCTCAGCGTAAGGTGCCATCACTGATCAGCAGAGTTATAAAACTGTACAAGAGGTACAAAAATAGGCTGTTTAACATAGATAATTACCCTCACATCATTGACCTTTAAAAATACACATAAAAATAGTACAATCTGGCAGTTTATAAAATATAAAGCTAAAAAGAGGATTTTTAGGTTCCACAAAGAGGATTGTATCACACGATTAACACATACCCATGAAACAATTAACCATCCACAGAGAAGACACAATGGCACAGAATTTTTAAAAAAAAAAATTACTTAAAAATTAACATTTTTACCCTGACCAAATTATTCACCCTTTAACGACAAAACTACTGTAAGGCATCCATCCCATGGAAGGATACAGTATAACTTTTCCAGTTTTAAAATGGTCAGGGGTGTTTATCCAAAGCAAATCTTATGTGCTTTAAGCAAGTGCAACTGTCACTGGATACACTTCAGAGTAAAAATTAAATAAATATAAATAGGTTCAATAAATAGGTCGTTGCAAAAAGAATACTACATAAAGTTAGCATCTGAGAATGTGGCAGAATCGACTGGTAATGCTTTCTAGGTCAGTGGGGACGCCCCCGTCACAGCTTCTGGGACACTGAAAAGGAATACTGGACACTGAGAACAGGGGGTGAGGTGAGCGGCGTGGGGACTTTGCCTGGAAGTGTTGGTTAAGGCTGTTCCAGTGGGGAGGCTCATGGATGCTGTCTTTGCAGTTTTCCAAGAATACAGAGAGGATTTAAGTCCTGATACAAGAATTGGAACCAGTTACTCATGGGAAATCACTGATTCACAGAGCAAACCAAATATACAAAGAGTAGACTCTTTGGTTTAAAAGGTAATAATCCAAAAAAAAAAAAAAACCCAAAGAATGATGAGGGTCCAACCCTGGAAGTGGAATTCCGGCTCATCTGTACGGGACACCTGGAGACTTACTTCCAGGCAAGCTTGACGTGCACAGCGACGCACAAATGAGAACAGCCCCAGGAAGCCCAAGCCTGGCCCCGGGCCAACTTTGGAGAAAGAAGCGTCTAAGAGGAGAAAGCCCTATAACCCGAAGGACCCCCCTCTCATCTTTGACGTCAGACCAGCCGTCAGTTCACCTTTTTCACTGCAGTGATAAATGAATGGCATTCACACAAAACCTCACCCATAGGATCAGTCAACTGAAGAAACTACTCCAGGAGGGTGAAGGGTGGCCAAGGAAAAGAAACACTGGGAAATATGAAGAAGAGGGACTTTAGAAGCTGAACGATCAGAGAGAAAGCTCAAGAGGAGAGAGAGAGGCTCCCTTCAGGTGAGCTGTGCTCTGTCCCCCAGCCCTTCCACAGAAGGCTGTGAAAACGGAACCAGCCCACCTCCCCAGATGACCTCAAGGCTGAGGATCTGAAGAACAGAGATGCACAATGAGAACAGTCCCGGGAAAGCCAAGCCTGGCCGTGGTTCAACTTTGCAGAAGAGAGCAAGAGGAGAAAACTCTACGACCCAAAGGCCCCCCTCCCATCTTCTATGTCAGACCAGACTCCAGTTCTTCTCTTTCACTGTGGTGATAAATGAATGGCATTCACACAACCTCACTCAAAGGAACTGATAAGGAACTTTCTTCTCAAGTTGGTAGGAAGGAAGCACTTAACTGGGCCTGTAACCGGTGGCTCTCCCACTGAAAGATGTGTAAGGGGTGGGAATGATGTCTCCCTGGGGAGAGCCAACAAGGACTCCTGCACTGAGAAAGGGGGAGGTGGGAGAGGAACTTGGTGCCAGGGTGGCATGCATGAGACATCAGGTGCTTTAGTGGCATCACCTAACACCTGCGATTGCCAAGCGTGCAGACGCTCTGGAGCCCGTGACAGGTGGAGCTCTTTAAAAACTGAAGTTAAAGGACTCAAGAAGCAGCATGAAGATTCTGGCAGGTGTGCCAAGGACAGATTCAACACAAGGTTCAATACGAGATTTAAAGAGATGATGGTGTCCTTGGGATTCCTAACAGATGTGACTAAATTCTGTCTTAAAGATGAGACAGGACTTCCCTGGTAGTCCACTGGATAAGAACCCGTCTGCCAATGCAGGGGACATGGGCTCGACTCCTGGTCTGGGGAAGTTTCCATATGCCTCGGGGCAACTAACTGAAGCGCTTACTGACACCCATGCGCCCTACAGCCCATGATCTGCAAGAAGAAAAGCCACCTCGATGAGAAGCTGGTGACCTCAACCAGTGTAGCCCCTGCTTGCCACAAGGAGGGAAAGCCCGTGCGCAGCAGCGAAGACCCAGCACAGCCAAAACTTAAAAAAAAAAAAAAGATAAAGATGGTGTACTTGTGAAAATTCAGCCTTCCAGGAACCTTACAAAAGATCAAAGCAACGGCTCAGCTGTGACAGGACGTGGCTGACTGCAGAACCCTGCCCCAAACAACAGGAAACCAGAACTCTAGAGACCAGGACAAGATGAACCAGATGGCGCCCGAGGTGTCATCATGACGGGCACCCACGCAAGCCCTCTACAGGCCACTTGGGAGGACTGACGGGTGCCTGGGTTCCCAAGGGTGACAGAGAGAAGATGAACAGCAGGCGATCTGCCGGGTGCCAACCCAAGACGCATGCCCTTCCCCACCTCCGCGTGTTCTCCACAGTGCCAGTATTTACTCCCTGACCGCTCTCTACCACTGGTCATGCGAAAGCTGAGGTTTGGCCTGTTTTGTTCACCTGTGTCTCTGGCACCCAATATCCTGTCCAGCACACAGAGAAGTGCGCGAATAAAATACAGTGAATAAATGAGTTTGAGACAGTTGGAGGGTTAAAAACTAGTATCGCAAGCAGAAGGCAGTTAAAGAAAAAAGCTGTCCTGGAGGCAAGAGGGGCCAAACCAGAGAGACAGTCCTTTACGTCACTCGTGGCACCTTCTCCTTCTCCACCTCGACCAGTCTCATCATCTGCCCTGGCGGCAAAGCCACCTGCAGAGCCGTCTGAGAGCAGCTGGGGCGGGGGCTGGCCCGGGAGCATCAGAGCTGGGAGAAGAAAGACGCTGGCCTTCCGTGTTCCTAAAAACGGACTGCGTGGTGCGAGACACGATGCCGACCGAGGACGCCGGGTTCCCAGGTCTAAGTGAGGCAACGGATGAGGTTTAAAGATGCAGGATAATTAATTTTAAAAGAGAGAGAAGATGACTTTAGGCAAATGGAAAGGAAGGGAGTTGACTTCACTGAAGGCAGAATGAGTGTGTTGGTGACCGGCTCTTGTTCAAATCCACTGCCAGAAAACATCTTGCGAGGAGAAGAAACAGCGATTTCTCTCTGTCAGTTAAGAGAAAACTGATAGTAACATTCTTTCTCCCAGGTGGAGTCTCTGAGTTCACCAGGACGGAACTGCAGTGATCCGTCCACCCGGCTAGAGAAGGTACTCAGTATGCTTCCTCACCTGTATCCGGACTGCAGTAAACCTCTAAGGGCTTTCGGCAGAGAAAAGACGGAGAAATTTTTGACTAATAAGGTTAAACACTGTATCAATTATGGGGGGAAAAACCCATGGTATTGACGTGATTTGGAGAGTGGGATTTTGAGGTTGTGACATACACGTACATAGTGTTGCCACGCTGTTTCACTCTTCAGCGTTAGAGAACCAGGGGATGGGGCTTTCCGTGCCCCACAAAATAGAAGATGTATTATTCTGTTTCTTGCATTGCTTCTTCATGATAAGCTTCAAGTTCAGTTCAGCTCACACTAATGTAGCATTCTACGGTATGATCAAAATAAAAGTTATTAAAATCTGCCAGGAGAAACGTAAAAGTGTGTGGTAACCCTGGCCTCGGCTCGCAACTCCCTGGCCCCGGCTCGAAACTCCCTGGCCCATCCTGCTTGCCCCAGGGACAGAGTGGCCTCACTGACTGCCCGCTGGCCAGGACGCCCCTGGTGGGCCCTGAATGTCCCCTCCGGCCCCTCTGGCCTGTCCCTGCCCGGGTCTGAGCTTCTACCCTTCATGGCCAGGGGACTTATCCCCTCTTGCCCCCAGATGCTCCTAAATAACCCTGAGTGCCCAAGGCGTGGACCCACCAAGGGCCACCACTCAGGCCACCAGTGCCCGGGGCCACGGCATTCTCTTGGTGTTGAGACCTGCAGACACGGCCTCGCCTTTTAGAGTGCCGGGCTGGCCTGTCCCCTCACCACACCCCTATGCTCAAGGTTCTTGCTGCTCCAGAGGAAATGCTGGTCACAGTGACCTGGGAGCCTGTGGGTGCTCAGTGTCTCTGATCCCCAGGGACGACACCCTCTGAAGGCCCTCCCCCTCCCAGGGACCCTCTCCTCCAGGGCCCTGCTCCTAGCAGAGGCCACACTTGGTACAGCTCGGCCTGGCTGGTCCAAGGGAGGGTGTTCCTGGACCCAGCACGTGGGCAGCAAGGAGGGGTCCCTCGTCTCTCTTCCTTAAAGGCCTACAGGCTGGCATCAGACAGGGATGCAAGCCTGAAGCGAGTATATCCAGGGGAAGACGGCGGTGCTCCTCTGCCTCTGGCCCAGTCCTCCTTTGCAAACATCCCCCGATGGTCCAGCTTTCATGACCAGTGTCTTCCCAGCTCCTCCGCAGGTCGGGGGAGTGGGGTGGGGAGGAATCACCTCTCCCCCGGCCCGGGGCTGGCGTCTTCCCCTGCTGGCTGCGGAGCGGGCAGCTCAAGGCACTTGGCTTCAGGGCCTGGTCTCCCTGCCCGGCCGGGAGGCACCAGCTGCGGCTCCTAGAGACCAGGCCCTCAGTCCCAGCGAGGCCACCAGCGTGGAGGCCGCCCGGCTCAGAGGGCGTCTGCAGTCACGGGGGGCTGGGGCTCGGGGGGCTCGTGGTAGTAGGGCTGGAAGGGCCTCTCATGGCGGCACAGCTCCATGGCGTGGTAGGTGTGTGAGAGCAGGTGGGGGAAGCGGGAGGTGAAGTAGCGCAGGAAGTCGTCGGGGAGGGCGCCCAGCGTCTCCCGCACCTCCTCGGGCAGCTCCCGGTAGTGGTGCTTCTGCAGACGGGTGGACACAGACACAGGGTCGGCGGAAAGGAGCCCGTGGGACCCGGCCTGACCCACTCAAGGAACAGACTGTGAGGCTGGCTAAAGGGACCACCCGTCCCCTCCCTGGTCTCTTCCCCTTCTTTGGGGGAGGCCTTTGAGGCTGGTGTGGGGAGAGCAGGGAGGGGCAGTCAGGTGCAGAAAGGGCCCCCATGGAGGGACTTCGTCGAGTGCTGTCCAGGCAGGGAGAGGGCACTGTGCCAGCCAGTGAAGCTTATGGCGACTGAGCCCACCTCCCAGAGCACGGCTCCCCACCCCAGCATCCCTGAAGAGAAGGCTCAGCCAGGGGAAGGAACAGCCGCTAATGTGTCCAGTGCAGCCACGGCCGCCCAGCCTCTGCGAGCTCCTCACTCCAGGGTGGCCGGAGCCCTGGGGATACGAGGAGGGGCCTGTGCAGCGGCCCTGCCCGGCCCTGCCGCGCGCCCTCGGCCCTCACCTTGTTCCTCATGGCTCGGAGGAGATCTCGGACTGAACTGCCTTTATAGGTTCTGAATTTCCGCAGATCTAGGAAAAAAAAAAGAAGGGGGCAATGTAACAAACCCACAAGATTCCAAAAGAAAACAGCTTCTGGGGCTCCTGGAGATGAAGCAGTCTTAGGACAGAAATATGACCTAACTCTATCCTCATCGCAGATTCTCCCAATCTGAACCTGGTGCAGGGCAGCTGCGTTAGCCTGAATTCCACCTCCCAGTCACGCCCATGTCAGAGATGAAGGAGGATGCGCCCGAGAGCAGCGGGGTGGCCGGCTACCCAGATCCCAGGAAGCCTCGGCCCAGAAGCGGCATTTGGAGCCCCATGCGGCCTGGAGTTGTGGCTCCCACACCTGCTTCTCAGAAGCGATCACAGGAACCGCTTCCGCCCACAGGCGCCCGGGCGCCTTGCAGTCACCTGTCTGCAGGGGGACGGTGATGTTCTCCCGCCAGTCCATCTTCACCACGGCCCGCCCGCCACGCTCCAGCTGCTTCACTATCGGGCCGTCCAGGGCCTCCTTCTCTATCCGGTCACTCACGTCCTGGGAGGGAGACAGGGCAACGGGGGACAGTCACTGCGGAGGCGTTGAGCGCCGAGGACGGCCCGGCCACCCCTGCCTGAGCCGGGCAGCAAGGGTCCTGCCTGCTCCCTGGGAGCCCTGCCTGCCGCTCGCTGAGGAGAGACCTCCTGGCTCCCCTAGACACGCGCCATCCACTGGCCCGCAGCACCTCGCCCGCCTGTCACCCACACTAAGTGCCACACGGGGCCAAGCGTGCAATCTGTATTCATTGATGAACTAAGAAAAGGGTTCACCTGGATTGACACGCTGTGACTTCTGTGTGCCCACACACACAAAGCCATGACTGATGGGGGGAGGTTTATTATTCTTCAATCAAACAATTAGAAAAAACCAGGAAGCCAAAACTTCTTTCGGAGGAGAAAAGCCAGTGACAAGAGTATCGGGTCCAAAGGCCTCAGCTATCGATCCAAATCTGGCTCTGTGTTTGAGGGGCTGGACCTGACCACGGGCCTCTCGGAGTCCCCATCAGTGAGACAGGTCCAGTGAGCAGCCTCGTGGGGAGCACAGCCTTCATCTTTGATGAAGATAAAATCAGACCAGCTGACTGTCTAACCTGCAGTTGCAAAAGGAAAGCCTCGTGGGAAACTGATGGTAGACTTAGGTACAAGGGTGGCTTCACTGGTGGCTCAGTGGTAAATAATCCACTGTAATGCAGGAGACACAAGAAACAGGGTTTGATCCCTGGGTCGGGAAGATCCCCTGGAGGGGAGCATGGCAACCCACTCTAGCATTCTTGCATAAAGAATCCCAGGTGAGAGGAGCATGGTGGGCTACGGTCCATCGGGTCGCAAGGAGTCGGCATGACCAAAGCATCTAAGCAGGCACTTGGGTACATGGGGGCACTTGGAGCCAAACCGCAGAGCTGGCACAGCTTGTGATACGGACGGAAGCCTGCATGTTCACAAGACATGTGACTGGAGCTACTAAGACCTTGCATCTCAACCCGGGGTGCGGTGACGGTCCTTTGCATGAGCTTTCTTCCTGCTCTACATCTTATCATCAGCCAAGTGACCTGGAGGTCCCTTGAAGACGTCTGCCCTCGGACGTAATGTCACTGCATTCTTAGACTACAGTGTGACGTAGACATTAACACTTATGTGCACTGGGAAACCAGAAGGTATGTGTGACTCGCTCTCCTGCAATATTTGGTTTATCACCGGGGTCTGGAGCCGAGCCTGCAGTATCTCCTAGGTCTGTCTGTATGAAGAAAATATACTGAGATGCCAACTGTGGTTCTCTTTCGATTGTGGGATTATGGGTCATTGTTTCATTCTTTGTTCTTTGCTATAGTTCATGGAAAGAAACGGGCAAGGTTAAATGAATATCTTTGATGAAGAAAACAAACATCTCCACCTGGAAGAACTGGAGCTGCTTTTCCAGGCTCCAGAAGAAAGGGTGTTTCAGCACATGCTTCGCTGACGGGCGCTTCTGGGGGTCCATGGCAATCATCTTCTCTATTAACTCCCGGGCAATGACGTCCTCTGCAGAGGAAAACAGACACACAGCTCGTTATGACCAGCCTCAAGCTGTAAGCAAATAAATACCCAAAACCTTCACAGTCTGCATCCTTGTGACTCAAGGTTCTACTGACAAGTGAAAGTCGCTCAGTTGTGTCCAACTCTTTGCAACCCCACAGACTGTACAGTCCGTGGAATTCTCCAGGCCAGAATACTGGAGTGGGTAGCCTTTCCCTTCTCCAGCGGATCTTCCCAACCCAGGGATCGAACCCAGGTCTCCCACATTGCAGGCAGATTCTTTACAAGCTGAGCCACAAGGGAAGCCCAAGGATGCGGGAGAGGGTAGCCTATCTCTTCTCCAGCAGATCTCCCCAACCCAGGAATCAACCCGGGGTCTCCTGCATTGCAGGCAGACTCTTTACCAACCAAGCTATCAGGGCTGATAGCTACTGACAGAAACCCATTCCAGTAACGTAAGACTTCGGCTAAAAAGGAGAGACCTCATCATGCAGTTAATGAAAAGGAGTGATCTGAAATACCCGCTATCACAGTCTTGGGTGACACCGTCCTGCCTCCACACACTGGACTGTGGGCCACCAGGATGACGCACTGGCTGAATGTGGATGGACGTGGGTAGAGAGTCAAGATGAAGGTTAAAAACAAGTGTGCTTTCCCTAGTGGTCCAGTGGTTGAGAATCCGCCTGCCAATGCAGGGGACATGGGTTTGATCCCTGGTTTGGGAACTAAGATTCTACAGGCCACAAGGTAACTAAATCTGTGCGTCACTGTGCCCTAGAGTCTGAGCTCCACGACAAGAGAAGCCACTGCAATGAGAAGCCTGTACATCACAACTAGAGAAAGCCCATGTGCAACAAAGACCACCCAGTGCAGCCAAAAATCAATCAATAATAAGAGCACGCTGCAAAATACTAGGAACAAGTGTCTAGAGAGATGATAAGAATAATGTGTACAAAGGTGTCGATAGCAGTCATTCATCACTGTGTAATGGATCTATGAGCCTTTACGCTACTCTGTTTTGTCTCCAGGGAATAAGGAAAATTAATCCATGAGCAAAGTTGTAAGATAGTTTAAATCTTTTTAAAAGGCAGGAAGGAGTAAGTGTCACAGGCCGGTTGCAATGTGGGAAACCCTTCAGTCAGGCAGAAAGTCTTGTCCTCACGCCTGGAGAGTGAGTACCCAGATCATCTGTCCCTAGGCCAAGGTGACCCCCCAACTGCCAGCCCACACACAAGAGCCCAGTTTATGGAGCATGGCCCTTCTGTATCCCCGAAATCGGGACAGGAAGGTACCGCGAATTGTTTAACCCTCAGGAGTCACAAACTGGAAAACAGAGGTCCCCAAAGGGGCCTTGCCCAGGTCACAAAGGTTGTCATGTGGCCTCAGGAACCTGGGAGTTACTCGGCTTCAGGACACCCCACCCAGCCCTCCACCAGCTCTGGGCCGAGTCCTTGGTTCACTGAGGCCCACTGGGCGAGCAGCTGGAAAGAAAGCCCTCTGGGGTCTCAGAGCCGGCACCACCCCCGCCCGCAGGGGCTGGTCCCGAGCCCCCGACTCTGCTTGGAGATCACGTAGTAGAAGACGCAGCCCGCGGAGAAGATGTCCACCGTGTAGGTCTGCAAAGGAACGCGGGGGTCAGACGCGCTGGAGGGAGGGGGAGTTCTCATTCTCACCTAGCAGCAGAGGTGCAGCTGCTCGGAGCAGGGCTGGGCGTGGAGAACTGGGCTCTGGAGCCAAGGTGTGGGACGCTGGCTCCACCACCGCCCCCGAAGGCCCCCGGCCACCCTGCACCTCAGCACTCACGACCATGGAGTGAGGATGAGCCCCCGGCGCTGCTGTGAAGGCTGGCTGCGTCCCTGCTGCTGGTCATTCTCTACCCAACCAGCTCGCCACTCCTTGAGGGCCGGGCTGCCTTTGCACCCCTGTGGTACCCCAGGTAGGTGCACACAACAGGTCTTAACCTTTGTTAATAAATGAAATAGAGCATTTGGTGGGAATTCCGTGGCAGTCCAGATTGGGACTCTGCGTCTCACTGCTAAGGACATGAGTTCGATTCCTGGTCAAGGAATCCTGTGTGCTGTGTGGTTGGGCCAAAAAAAAAAAAAAAGTGTTTCATTCAAAAACAGCTCCAGAAAGTGATTGACAAGTTTCCAGTGCGTTTACTTTGATGTTATCTATTAACATGTCTCACTTATCCCATGAAACCATTCCATGTCTAGAGATGAAACCAGTGTGTGTGTGATTTCTAGCTTGGTCTACGTGGGGTGTAACGCTGGGGTGTAACCCAAGCACGGTGTGGGTCCTCACGCCAGGCCCCACCACTCGGATTTTCCACTAGATGATGTGAGGCTCTGGTGAGAGACAGTCAGGAGCTGGTCACCTTCCCCACTGGAGAAAGCACACCCTTCATAAGAGCCTCGTGAGGTGAGCGGAGCAAACGTCACCATCCCCAGACAAAGACACAGACAGAGCGGTTCAATGACAAGCCCAGCGTCACTGCTGGGGAGTGACGAGCCAGGGCAAGACGCAGGTCTTATTGCAAGCCCAATAAATTACTCTGTTGTCAGAGCGCTCCTGAGGTGGGCAACAGATTCAGTATAGGAGGAGCAAGTCCACCAGCTCCGACGTTCCCGCCTAACAGCCGCTTCCCGCCTCCGCGGGGAACGGCTGACGCTCCCTGCTCTCCGCAGCCTGTGCCGCTGGTGTCCCCAGCATCCCCTCCCTGATGCTGCCCCTCTGCCCCTCTGGTCCTTGCAGTTTAAATCCTCCGTAAGCTGATAAAATACACATGCTGCCAAGTCTGAGGTAAGCTGAGTCTTTGGTAAGATTTGATATGAGAAAGTTGCTACAAAAATCGCTGTGGGATTAGATGTGGGAGACTCAGCGGTGAGCTAGACGGGACATAAATAGCTTGAGGCTAGGATTCCGCTCTCAAATCACTCAGGGGGTGTTTAAAACGTCTGAGTCTCAGTGCAGAAGTCACTGAGGGCATTGTGAGCATGCTTTATGCAAGAGAGGAAATCAGCAACTCCATTCAGTTGGACCCAACGTCAAAAAAACACCTTGTTTTACAGCAAAGATTTATCTTACTTAGAGAGCCATGTTACTTAAATTTAAAATTAAATGCTTACAGTGTGTATGTATGTGCTTATGATTCTCTATCGTAACTGACTTTTTTGATTAACAGACCAACTGCTGGTCCCCAGTGGATTAGATAAGATGGCTCTACTGCATCTCATCTATTTTAGGATGACTAATCCCATTCAAGTTTGCTCAGGAAGTGTCGGATAATCCTCCAGGGTCTTGGTAAGCTAGAAAGCAAGTGCTCAGACACGACTGGGCTCTTAGCAAAAGAACGAAGAACCCCGCTCAAAGAGGCTCCGGTTGGGCAAATCTGGAACAATTTGAGTATGAAAAGGAATGGGAGCTATTTTCACAGATGTTTAAGAAACATCTGATGAAGCTCAATTTTCAGGAACCAAGGACTGCCAGACAGTACTAGCCTCTACATTAAGCATTTAGATGCTTACCTGAAATCTGCCTTGTATAAAGAAATAGTATGGATAAATTGAACTGTACATTTTTTTAAAACTTGATTGCTATTAAAGCAGAAATTATAAGGCTGTAAAAAAAAAGAGGGGGGAATAGGAACAAAAACAAATAAGACTACACTGGGTTATATTACTATTTTTTTTTTTAATTCATGAGTCCATAGTGACTTAAACAAAAAATAGAAAGGGCATAGAAAAATGTCAGCTAATAAATGTAGAATTTCAACTGAATGGAGTGATTTGGCAAGGGATGCCAATGAATGCTAAATCATTATCTGAGTGACTGTTGGTATCAGGATACTGACATTCTGCCAGAGTGTTGCCCCACACAGTCCTGGCAAAGGGGATATGCCACTGTTAAACACCTGTGGCAGGTGGGCCAACTCGGCATCACCAGTAGGGGAACAGTAATAGTAATGGTACAACCTGAGTGTGGCTGTTCTTGTCCAAAACACTTGATTTGAATCCAACTGAACCTTTAGACCTACTTCTAGTTCACAAGAAATACAAGGAATAGATGGGCAAATTCAATATCACCAAGAGGAAACGGGTGAGTGAGTCCCGAGTGGGGCGTTCTATAGAGAGGCATCTGGACTCCTCAGAGAGCCACTGGCATGGGGCAGAAAAGGTGAGAGAACCGTGTTAACTAAAGGAGAGAGAATCAGGGACTTCCCTGGCGGTCCAGTGGTGAAGACCCCACACTCCCAACGTGGGGGGCCTGGGTCTGACCCCTGGTACTGCATCTCATCTATTTTAGGATGACTAATCCCATTCAAGTTTGCTCAGGAAGTGTCGGATAATCCTCCAGGGTCTTGGTAAGCTAGAAAGCAAGGTGCTCAGACACGACTGGGCTCTTAGCAAAAGAACGAAGAACCCCGCTCAAAGAGGCTCCGGTTGGGCAAATCTGGAACAATTTGAGTATGAAAAGGAATGGGAGCTATTTTCACAGATGTTTAAGAAACATCTGATGAAGCTCAATTTTCAGGAACCAAGGACTGCCAGACAGTACTAGCCTCTACATTAAGCATTTAGATGCTTACCTGAAATCTGCCTTGTATAAAGAAATAGTATGGATAAATTGAACTGTACATTTTTTTAAAACTTGATTGCTATTAAAGCAGAAATTATAAGGCTGTAAAAAAAAAGAGGGGGGAATAGGAACAAAAACAAATAAGACTACACTGGGTTATATTACTATTTTTTTTTTTAATTCATGAGTCCATAGTGACTTAAACAAAAAATAGAAAGGGCATAGAAAAATGTCAGCTAATAAATGTAGAATTTCAACTGAATGGAGTGATTTGGCAAGGGATGCCAATGAATGCTAAATCATTATCTGAGTGACTGTTGGTATCAGGATACTGACATTCTGCCAGAGTGTTGCCCCACACAGTCCTGGCAAAGGGGATATGCCACTGTTAAACACCTGTGGCAGGTGGGCCAACTCGGCATCACCAGTAGGGGAACAGTAATAGTAATGGTACAACCTGAGTGTGGCTGTTCTTGTCCAAAACACTTGATTTGAATCCAACTGAACCTTTAGACCTACTTCTAGTTCACAAGAAATACAAGGAATAGATGGGCAAATTCAATATCACCAAGAGGAAACGGGTGAGTGAGTCCCGAGTGGGGCGTTCTATAGAGAGGCATCTGGACTCCTCAGAGAGCCACTGGCATGGGGCAGAAAAGGTGAGAGAACCGTGTTAACTAAAGGAGAGAGAATCAGGGACTTCCCTGGCGGTCCAGTGGTGAAGACCCCACACTCCCAACGTGGGGGGCCTGGGTCTGACCCCTGGTTGAGGAACTGTTCAAATGCCATGCAACAAACACTTGGTTGGGTCCTGGTTGACAAAATACAGCTCTATAACAGACCTCTGGGGGACAACTTGGGAAACTTGAACATGGACTGAATACTAGGCATCGTGGAAACAGCAGCAATGGTTGAGGTGTAATCATGGTGAAGTGGCTAGGAGGGAGAATGCACTTGTCTTTGGGAGACAAGTGCTGAAGCGTTAAAGGGTAAAGGGCTGGGAGGCCTGCCACTTCCATGCAAGTAGTTTCAGGGACAGAGAGAAAGGGAAAACCACTGACAGATGCTGCACTGAGGCAGAGGCACAGGAGCGCTCACTGCTCTCAGTTCTCTGTGTTCTCAAACAGAAAGTTGGGAAACCAAACATTTTAAAGTGAAAACTGGAAGTCCACTCACCTTACGCTAGCCCTGATTTCCCAGTTCCCCAAAACAGGGGGAGAGTGACCGGAAGAGCAGGAGGGGAGAAGCACAGACCGCGGCCCAGGAGGCGACGTTAAGGTGGCAGCGCGCGCTGCTGGGAGAGCAGCTCTCTGCTGGAGAAACACCGCGCTCCAGCACTGAGCGCCGCAGCCCGTCGGCACCTGGAGCTTCTGACTCCCGAGGGCACAAGAGGCTGGCTCCGCGCTTTCCACAGAGTCGTGCCCATTACTCACGGGGTTCTCCTTGCAGTCTTCGCTCAGCATCTCCGGGGCGATCCAACCTTCGGTGCCTGGCACCCCCGAACGGCGGCTGAAGCTGTGCCTGCCCACGGCCAACTTTTTGCAGAGGCCGAAGTCAGAGATCATGGCCTTGATCCTGCCGTGTGCGTTGGGCATGGAGAGGAGGATGTTGTGGGGCTTCAGGTCTCTGTGAACTAACAGAACAGCCCAGGTTAGTCCACTTCTTCCACCACGGGGACGCGCCCTCCTCAGGTTCCCGAGAGACCGGCTGCTGCCCCTAATGCTTCCAGTCTTCAAAGTGAAAGTCCTCGGGTATGTAGACAACTGGGACCCCGGCCACGCAGCAGAGAGCTTCAGCAGAGGCGAGGCCACCGGGGCAAGTCATCCCCCAGCCCGGCAAGGGAGGGCTTCTCACCGATGTTGAGGGAGTGCAGGTGGGCCAGGCCTGAGGTGGTCTGCTGCAGAGAGTGATGGGCTCCAGGCCGAGGTGGGCAAAATCCTTCTGCTCCACGTACTGCAGGAGACACAAAGGCGGGGTCAGGGCACGGGGCCCAGGGCTCAGCTCCTCACCACACTTCTCGAACTCTCTTTTTAAAAGAGATTCAATTTTATTCAGAAACACTCTGCCTGAAGGCTTTTGCTTTAATTAACATCTGGTATTGGGTCAGTTTGTTTTCTTTTATCATATTTTAAGGAAGAAATGAGAATTTTTACTGACAATGTTTTCTACTTCCATCTTTTCCAGCTGACTTTCTCCTGAAATTATAGGCTAACTTAAACAAGCAAACAAGGCTCTCGTTTACTAGTTTATAATAAGATGATGAGAGGGTAAGAAACACAAGTTCATTGCCTCCTACAGTAAACTCTACGATGAGGCCAAATGATACTAAAACAGTTTTACAGCCTTGAAACTGAGCAAAAGGGATTCGATGGATGATCTTAATGACTCCAGTCATCAACTGGCATCCTCCTAGCCCACACCAGCCCTGACCAGCGACCAGAGGAAGGACTAACCATGTTTCCTGGAAGCCAAGAGGGAGAGAGATGCCACCTGCAACCAAAGACTTTCCCAGGCAGCCAAGAGGACCACACAGTTAAAGTTTGGGTCGGGACTTCCCTGGGTGTCCAGCGGCTAAGACTCCAAGCTCCTAGTGCAGGGGCCCTGGTTGGATCCCTGGTCAGGGAACTAGATCCCATACGCCGCAACTCAAGTTTTATGCGTACAGCAACTACGAACTGGTGCAGTCAAGTAACTAAACTGAAAAAGCTGGGGAGACGAAAATGCACTATATTCCACTGCTTGTGGCTAAGTCCGTACACACCCTTATCAACATGCAGCAAATGGTACATTTAAAACTAATATATGTTAATGTAACCTTAATCAAGCTAATAAAAGTAAATGGAAAAAAAAAAAAAGCAGGCAGTCCCTAACAGCCCTCCAGTGCTTCGGGGGAGGGATGGGGCGCTCGCCTCCTGCAGCGTGGCCCGCACAGCTCGATGGCGATGTACTGGAACTGCCGGTCCCTCTCGGTGCAGAAGTAGCGGATCACGTTCGGGTGCTCGTCCGACTCTCTCAGCAGCTGGACCTCACGGTCCGCGAAACTGAAGCACTCGGGGAGGATCCTCTTGACTGCCACGTCGCGGTTGTCAAACATGCCCCTGCCAGATGAGGAGGGGAAGGCAGGCTGAGGAAATGGCCAGCGAGCACTGGCCCCTTCCACCAACGTAGCAGCTGCCTCTGCAGCCTCATGGCCCACAGTGTCCCGACCCACCACCAAGAGGCCCCGTGGCCATCACTGCCCTTCTGGGGGGACCTCTTCTGTCTGGTCACCGTGATGACCCCTGTGCCCCGGGAGCCAATGGGAGCTCCCACGTGAGACCATGGGGGTCCCTGGCTCTCCAGGCCACTCACCGGTACACGATCGTGCCCTCAGCTCCATGGCCCAGGACATCCTTTGGACAGAAGGAGATTTTCCCAACCAGCACCATGCTGGTCTCCTCATCTGGGTCAAAACAGGGAAAAGAACAGGCGTGACCTAAAGAACCTTGAGGCTAGAGTGGCGTGAGCTCAGATCGAGGGATGAGAACTCAGAGGTTTTATGCCCCTGGGGCCCTGGTGAGCAGGAGCCCCTGGGTCCGCTCCCCACGCTCGCCCAGGGCCGACGCCTCCCTCGGTCTCCACCCTCTGCTCCTGCTTTCCATTAATTACTGTGAGGACGGAAGCCTGAAGACAGGGCTTTTCTACAGGTCGGCCTAAAGGTCTGTACCTGAAATACTCAGGGAATGACGGGGACCGGGGGGCATGTGAAGTGGAGAGACCAGTAGCAGAGTCTCCAGCCTGAGACCCAGGACTCTGGGGTCTCCTACCCTGGTCCTGCATCCATCCCCCCAGAACATCAGCCCCAGCAGCCGGCCTGAGCCCACCTCCCCGAGGGAAGCGGCTCCACAGCTGCACGTGTACGCGTGGCAACTGGCCAGCCTGGGCGATGCTCTCGACCCAGGGAAAGAGCCCTTTGATGGGGAGAGGCTGAGCAATGGGGCAGAAGCCCAGCCCCCAAGTTGGGGGGAGGGTAGGAGGGGGCGAGACCTCAGCAGACCCTTGGGAACATCATAAACCCATGGAGACCCCAGGAGGCGTGGGGGGCTCTGTGTCCTCAGGCTGTGTTTCCACGAAAGAGAAGACGGCAGCTCCCTTTACCCTCCTCGTCCTGCTCCGGGAAGGGGCTGGTGACAGCCTTGGAGGTGGAGCCGGTGGAGTGGAGCGAGTGGTTGGAGGCTCGGGGGGACGTGTTGGGGCTGCTGGTGGCCGAGCTCTCCGAGTACTGGCCGGACGAGTCCTGGAGCTCGGCATCCTGTGCTGCATCCCCAGGCGGGTGGAAGGGCAGCTGCTGCTGCTGCAGGAGCTGGATCTTCTCCAGTTCCTTCTGGAACTGCTGGTGCTGGAGCTGCCGCTGCTGGTGGATGCTCTGGGAAGAGAAGCACATGCCCGGGCCAGTGCAGCCGCTCTCCCGGTGAACAGGCGGGCATGGGAGGACAGGCTGCCTATGGCAGAGGGGCGGGCAACACTGGATGTGACCCCGGGGGCGGGACGAGACCAGTAAGAAGGCAGCAGGGGGCAGGATCGGGTCAAGGACCGGATGGAGGTCTTCCTGTCAGACTTCCTAGGACAGCCCATTCCCCCGACTGGAGGGATTCTGATGTAAGTGGAGGACTCCGCCAGGTGGAGGGGGTTCCCTTCAATTCTACAGTTCTGGGGCTTTTATGAAAGTCTGAGGGAATTCTCTGGCAGTCTGGAGGTTAGGACTCTGAGCTTTCACTGCCGAGGGTGTGAGTTCCATCCCTGGTTAGGGTGCGTGCTTAGTTGCTTCAGTCGTGTTGGACTCTCTGCGACCCCGTGGACTGTAGCCTGCTGTCCCCGGGATTCCCTAGGCAAGAATACTGGAGTGGGTTGCTGTGCCCTGTTCCAGGGGATCTTTCCACCCCAGGGATTGAACCTGTGTCTTGTCTCTTATGTCTCCTGCATGAGCAGGTGGGTTTTTTTTTTTTTTAACCATTAGTGCCACCTGGGAGTGTAAGCCAAAAAAAATTAAGATCATGAAAGCCTGCGGATGGTTGCAAGAGTGAAACCAAACAGGAAGGATGGGCACCAGGTGTCTGAGCACAGCAGGCACGGGGAAGACCTGGCCGTGCTGTCTACCACGGCCATGCACTTGGCGGAGGTTCGTGCAAAGATTGGCAGCAGTGCAGAGGTGAGGACGCTGGGGCCGAGATGTGGGGAGCCTGGCCGAGGTCGGGCTCCCAGTTCATCCCGCCGCCTTCCCCACGCCGACACTCCTCTCATTTAGTCTGACCAGTGCATTCCATCCTAGTTTGAAGTGGCAGCGACTGTGATTATTAATTGTCCCCATGCGTGGGAAGGTGACTGTAAGGATGGGTGTGTAGCCAACACTCTCCTGGGAATTTTCTGGAGAGCTCACTCTCTCTTTTTCAACTTGGGTTGAAATTCTGGAAATTCCATCTAGTAGCTGGGTTACCTTGGGGGAGTTACTGAACTTCCCAGAGTATAGTTTCTTTCTTTGTGGTTAGGGGATAATAGGGTTTCCCTGGTGGTGCTAGTGGTAAAGAATCCACCTGCCGATGCAGAGGACCGGAGAGATACATGTTTGATCCCTGGGCTGGAAGATCCCCTGGGAAAGGAAATGGCAATCCACTCCAATATTCTTGTCTGGGAAATCCCATGGACAGACCATGCCCCTTGGCTTGTGGGATCTTAGTTCCCTGACCAGGGATGAAACCCAGGCTCTGGGCAGTAAGAGAGCAGAGGCTTAACTACTGGACTGCCAGGGAATTCCCACGTGTAGTCTTAAAAAAGAAAACACAGTTAAGTATTTAAAATGATCGGCAAGCAAGGTTTCCAAATCAGTTTTTACAGTCAAACTGTAAGTTCTAAGTACAAAACTGTAATTTCCTGAGAAGGGAGCATCTCTCTGATTACAGTGTATTTGAAGGTAAGCCAATATTGACTCTTAAGTGGGAAAAGAAGCGCATGTGCTTGTTTGTTGCCTTTGTCTGGACCTCACTGACAGGCAAAGGTTCAGAAACACGGGGGCGGGGGTGGGGGGGAAGGAGCAGAGCCTTACCAGGGGGTAGGTGATGATGAAAGCCACCCAGCCGATGAGCAGGAAGGTGCTCAGGATGATGGTGGCCATGTCCTTGAGCATGGAGTCCACGGGGGCCTCGGGCTTGGCAGGGGCATGATCAAACTTCTCTTCCACGTCCGGAGAAACCGTGGTAGGTGCGTTTTCTGAAGTCTGGTCAACCAGGTTGATGACCTTATGTGGGGGAGAGTGGCGACATCACTGCTCAATTTCCAGCCAGATATAAAAGAGTCGAACAGTCAGGGGCAGCCATGACTCAGCTGAGATGGGGTGGGGTTTAGGGGAGAATGGATACATGTCTGTGTGTGGCTGGTCCCTTTGCTGTCCACCTGAGACTATCACCACACTGTTAATCGGCTATACTCCGATACAAAATAAAAAGTTTAAAAAAAAAAAGGAGCCGTGATTATTTATGAGGAATGACTATGCTGTGAAATATGTTGGATTCTTTTTAAGGCCCACCCAAGACCACAAAGCCACATAACTGTTGCCCTTTTCAAAGCAACTGCCTCGAGAGGCCACGCGCTGTTGCAGTGATGGAATCATTACTCAAAAACACGGTTTTGAGAGAAATACTTTTGAAAGTGCCTTCACATGCAATATTCTTTCGAAAATCCTTATTAAAGGCAAAACCCGCCTTGGACAGTAGATTTGCTGTTTGGGGAAACTCTGAAATCATCGGTAACAAGGCTGGTAGAAAGCTGGTGGTCCACTTGATAACAGCATTTCACATTAAAAAGGAAAACACACAATCACACGATCTAGGAATTAATAAAGCAGCTTTCCAACGTTGCTGGTACACTTTCAGTGCAACTCCAAGCACAAAACCATTTATTCAAACAGTCCACTGTATTTTAAAGTTTTTAAAAAGCATTAGGGTCCTTTGTTAAGCCCCAAATTAACTCAGATAAAGTGGAGTTTTGCTCAAACTCTTCAGAAACTCTAGGACTTCTAGAAAAATGCACTGATTTGTTCTGGGACATCTGCTTGTCCCAGCGTGCTTCAATTATTTGCTGGACGAGATGGACACACAGCCTCCTTGGCACCCCCATGCACTCACGCCTCCCTCTGCCTCCCTTGGGCCCGCCACTGCCTGTGGGGGTGTGTGGGTGACCTGGCTGGTGGTGGCTGAGGAATCCTTGCTGGCCATGTGACCAGAGACACACCACTCATTTGATTATATTTGCTCAAGTGTGTTTGTTTTAAAAAGTTAGTCTTCAGTTCAGTTCAGTCGCTCAGTCGTGTCCGACTCTTTGCACCCTATGAATCGCAGCTTGCCAGGCCTCCCTGTTCATCACCATCTCTCGGAGTTCACTCAGACTCACGTCCATGGAGTCAATGATGCCATCCAGCCATCTCATCCTCTGTCGTCCCCTTCTCCTCCTGCCCCCAATCCCTCCCAGCATCAGAGTCTTTTCCAAAGAGTCAGCTCTTCACATGAGGTGGCCAAAGTACTGGAGTTTCAGCTTTAGCATCATTCCTTCCAAAGAAATCCCAGGGCTGATCTCCTTCAGAATGGACTGGTTGGATCTCCTTGCAGTCCAAGGGACTCTCAAGGGTCTTCTCCAACACCACAGTTCAAAAGCATCAATTCTTTGGCACTCAGCTTTCTTCACAGTCTAACTCTCATATCCATACATGACCACTGGAAAAACCATAGCCTTGACTAGACGAACCTTTGTTGGCAAAGTAATATTTCTGCTTTTGAATATGCTATCTAGGTTGGTCATAACTTTTCTTCCAAGGAGTAAGCATCTTTCAATTTCATGGCTGCAATCACCATCTGCAGTGATTTTGGAGCCCCCCAAAATAAAGTCTGACACTGTTTCCACTGTTTCCTCATCTATTTTCCATGAAGCGATGGGACTGGATGCCATGATCTTCGTTTTCTGAGTTGAGCTTTAAGCCAACTTTTTCACTCTCCACTTTCACTTTCGTCAAGAGGCTTTTTAGTTCCTCTTCACTTTCTGCCATAAGGCTGGTGTCATCTGCATATCTGAGGTTATTGATATTTCTCCCAGCAATCTTGATTCCAGCTTGTGTTTCTTCCAGTTCAGCGTTTCTCATGATGTGCTCTGCATATAAGTTAAATAAGCAAGGTGACAATATACAGCCTTGATGTACTCATTTTCCTATTTGGAACCAGGCTGTTGTTCCATGTCCAGTTCTAACTGTTGCTTCCTGACCTGCATACAGGTTTCTCAAGAGGCAGGTCAGGTGGTCTGGGATTCCCATCTCTCTCAGTCTTAATACCAGACAAATGCAACCCAGAGCACTTTAATAGACTTTCAAAGGACTCTACTCAAGATGGAACGATTATATAGGAGAATCTCCAGGACAACCATCTCTGGGTGTTAGATTAAGGGTATTGTTTAATTTTCTTTTTAAACTTTTGTTTTCTAGGTGTTTAATAACAAATATGCTGGGCTTTACTCAGATCAAAATCAGATCCAGATTTTAGGGCCCTGATCCACCTCCAACCTGGCTGCCTCCAGAGACAAGGGACAACTCAACACGTCCCAGAATCTTAAACGTCCATGTGATTTTCTTTCCGCTTCCCTCTGGATAAAAATCCAAATCTCTAACGTGAATTTGTTATGATCACAGCCCTCCCCCCACATCAGCCAGGTACTCCCCTCTTTCTCTGGCCCTGCCCACAGGCCCTTCTCAGTCACAGGACCCCCACCGGCAGGCTACAGTATCCTCCAAGCCCAAACAGCCTCTGGACCGGACCCCCAGCTCCCACCCTCCTGCAGCCTCCACCCCTGCTCTGTGCCCCAGAGGCTGCGCTCATGGGCGGAGCAATGGTCTCCCCGGCCCCTGGCTTCCACCAGCAGATGAGACAGGCCTGGAGTTCTGCGGGGCTGCCAAGTGTCTTCACTGGAGCTCCAGGCTCCACTCCCTCCCCACTGGCTTCAGGCTCAAGTATGCTCCCCAGAACTGCCCATGGTGTGAAGGAAACCCCCCTTGAATCATCCTAGTTTGGGTGGTCGTCTGCTTCCGGCTGAGACCCTAAGAGCAGGCTTCATTTCCCCGGGCTCAGGAGGGCAACCTGGGCCGAGTCAGGCAGGCTTCCCGAGTGCCCACATCCACTCAGCAGGCGCCCTGGGTCCCCACCAGACGGAGCGGCCAGAGCAGGCCAGGCCTGGCTGGAGAGCACCTCAGCCTCCCACCTGCTCTCGCGGTCAGCTCGCCCCTCATTGCCGGCTGGAGCACCTGACCGCGTCTCCCACAGCTCCCCGCCGGGCATCCTACAGTCCCGTGAGGCTGTCTCCTCAGCCCCAGAGATGGACGCACAGAGTTCCTATTCCGAGCCTGCACCTCCGCCTGCGTCCCTCCAGCACACCCACCGCCTCTCCCACGGGACCCCTCCTGCCGTCGGCCCTCAGCGCTTTGTCTGCCGTGGAGTCTCCTGCACCCCCACCCCGCCTGAGTGGGCTGCAGGCCCTAAAGGCAGGACAAACGCCTTATCGCCCAGCCTCTGACTCGGGGCCGGTGCCCGACTGTCCATGTCCCCACTCACCTCCTCAAAGCTCTTCTTCTCCGAGTCGGCGGGAATCACATTCTCCCGGTGTTTGGGCAGGTTGTTGGGGAAGCGCTCCAGCATTTTGGTGGACGCGGACAGCGGGGTTTCATGGTGTCCTGCGAGAGGAAGCATGGCCTCTCATGAGAGTGGTTTCCCCACGCGGTGGTCGCGCTCGACGCTCAACTGAGACATCAGTCGCCACCCAGAGAGGGGCCCGCGACGCAAGTGCTCATGTGTGTAAAGGGAGAGAAAGTGAGAGCTAGGGACTGGAGGGACTCCACCAAGACAGAGCTTTTACCTTCGAAGGCCATGAACGCAGTATTCTGAATCTCACAATAAGGAGCAAAGACGTGGCCCTGTCATGAGAAGGACTGGGATGTCCAGGACACACTCAGAGCAAGGCACAAGTGTGTGCACGCGTGCGTGACTGTGTGCTCAGCCATGTCCAACTCTTTATAATCCCATGGACTACAGCCCGCCAGGTTCCTCTGTCCATGGGATTCTCCAGGCAAGAATACCTGGATTCTTGGATTGCCATTCCCTTCTCCAGGGCATCTTCCTGACCCAAGGATCGAACTCAGGTCTCCTGCATTGCAGGTGGATTCTTTACCATCTGAGCCCCCAGGGAAGCCCCCAAGGACGAGTCTGAGCTATGTATACTTCTCATCTGGAGGAGCCCCCTTGAACTCTCCCTCTAGGTCAGTCTCTATCTACACCGTCAACACTGCTCATTAAGGGAAGCCTAGGTTTGTTTTGAGCCATCAAGTTCCCCTCATCTTTCAAGGAACACTGAGATGCAGGATTTCCTGAACTGGTTGCCCGCTTCAGATCTCTGACTCATACTTGCCAGTGGGGCCCAGGGACCTGACCCAGGAGTGTCTCCAGGTACCTCTGAGGCTCGGGAACAGGAGACCCTCCAGCTAAGAGGAGGGAGGCTGCCCCTCCACATGCCACCCTGTGCCGTGGCGCTCTGCCTGCTGCTCTCCTGGTTCCAGGCCCTGCCCCTTGGCCAGGCACCTCCCGACACACTGTGGTGAGCCCGAATCCCCTCTTCCACCCACAGTCTTTATAAACAGGTCTTCCCCTAGCGGAGCCTTTAGCAGCATCACGGAGGGCAATCTGAACCCGCTGTGCTACAAACGTGACTGTGAGATCCTGAAACATTTCTGTGCAAACAAGACCTGGTCTTCTGTTTTTCCAAAGAGCCACGAAGACTTTTTTTTCTGGATCTTTCATGGATCTTTCGTGGTCTCACATACATATTTCCTCAGTTTCCAGTAACTTTTTTTTATTTTACCTTTGGCTGGGCTGGGTCTTTACTGCCACACTTGGGCTTTCTCCGGTTGTGGGGAACACAGGCAGTGCGTGGGCCCCTCTCTGGGACGGGTTCTGCTGTTGCAGAGCGCAGGCCCTAAGCGCAGGGCCCTAGCAGTCGTGGCGCATGGGTTTAGTGGCCCCAACGTACGTGGGGTCTTTCTGGGGCAGGGGTCGAACCCACGCCCCCTGCATTAGCAGGCGGATTCTCAACCATTGGATTCACAGGGAAGCCCAGTTTCCAATAACTTTTTCATTCTTAACCACTGGTAGACAGTCAATGCAACCCGTAACTGCTATATAAAACCAAGCGGCCCTGTGATTTTAACGGCCTCTGCCCATCAGTTCTTTTTTTCCTCTGCTTTGGGCTCATTCACTACATGCTTTCCAAACTACATCTGTTCAGAAAAAGGGTAGAATTATTTTCTTTTCTCCTATGTCCATTATTTGGTAAAAATAACCAGAAGAAGAATGGAACAAGGAGTCAGGATGAACAAAGAACAACAAGGCCTGGACGACGGCAAAGGGACCCATGGGGGCTCCAGGACATCTTCCTGTGATGCCCAGTTATGCCCCCTTTGGTGTGTAAAGGGAGAGATGAAGGCAGAGGTGACAGGAGCTGTGTCTCTGGCGAGCGTCCCAAGTAACTAGAGTAATCCTCCAAAAGATGCCACTGCCTGGCTGCCTCCCAGGTCTGCAGGCTCCTAGGCGGCTCCACCTCCCTTTCCTGGCGCCCCAGGTCTGACCTCTCTCTGCCCTGGCCCCAGCCCACATGAGCGCTGGGGGAGAACGGTGCGGAGAAAATTCATCAGTCCCTGCACTGCACCCCCTCTGGGGCTTGGAGATGGCAGAATCGCGGAGTAGACGCCACACAGGAAGGGCAAACCTGATTAAGAAAACTCCCTCTTGCTCTAATTGCTTGGGATGCTCGCCAACAGCGCCTGTCACCTCTGCCGTCCTCGGTCACACTGACTCACAGGGGCTGCCAGCCTGAGGGCCAGCAGGGATGGCAGCAGAAATGGAAGAGAAGGGGAAAGGGACCATCCCACACCCCCGAGACTTCTGCCTGCTGCGGCTCCTGGACCTCAGTCCAGCCTCCGACTCTCTTCCACCCTCAGTCCCTCCTGGGTCTTTAATTCTTTCCTCTCCAATCCCCCTGCTCGCCCACACCAACTCCCAAGTGAATTCTTCAACAGAGGATGCCTGCTTCCTTAACTCTTAACTGGATATAACAAGGGTGTCGACCTTGCAAAGGGGTCATTTGTGGGAAATAAGGAAATATTCGAAAGTGCCTGGCACAGACATCCAACACGTGTCAGATCACTGCACAGAGCTTGCAATATTTAGTACTGGAATTTTGGAACATTAGTCAAATGATTTCTGAGAACTGACTTGGTAATATAGCTAGCCTGTTTTGTTTTCCTTGGGGGTAAATAGTCCACGGTCTGAAAAACCAACGTGGACAGGCTTGGAGCACAGAGCTGACGGCTGTGACTGGTAATGTCGTCTCTTGGCCACAAGGAGGCGGCAGGTAGTCGCCGGCGCCCGAGCAGCTGACTTACCGATGAGCAGCCAGTAGTTCCGCAGGTAGTTGAGCTTGCTCTTTCCTTTGAGCCCGGGGTCAAACTTCAGGTCCGTGCTGGGCGTGATCACACACTCCCCTTTGTCCCCGATGGTGACACCGTCGGTCTGGGGGCCTTCCAGCAAAGGGAGGGTGCTGCCCCGGGGCTGTGAAGACAGACCGGAGTGGGGCTAGGGTGGCTGGAAGGACAGCAGTATTCCTGTGCGAGGCTGGTTGGGAAGGCAGTTCAGTTCAGCCACTCAGCTGACTCTCTGTGACTCCATGGGCTGAGCACACCAAGCTTCCCTGTCCATCACCACGTCGGGGAAGGCAGAGCAGGACTCAAAGGCCCCAAGATGGGCAGGCGCAGCCCTTCCCCAGGGTGTGACAACGCTGCCCTGACGTCTTTCAACACTTGGCTGTCTCTTTATTTATTTATTTACTTATTTAAGCCGCACTGCGCGGCATGTGGGATCTTAGTTCCTGGGCCAGGGATCGAACCTGTTCCCCTGCAGGGGAAGTGTGGAGTCTTTACCACTGGGACGCCAGGGAAGTTCCTTGGACGTCTTTTGAAATATGGACATCTCTTTAAATCTGGGAACAGGGAAGCAGGAAGGGTGTGTGTGGAATTCCACGAGGCTACTGTGAGAAGCAGATATAAGTGATGGAATTCACACGTGGTACAAGTGACCGGGGTGCGAATGTTCCAGCTGCGAGCCCAGTGCTGGCTCGGGCACCACTGGAGCCTGGCAGGCCCTGCCCTGAGCAGCTGACGGACTCACTGGGAAGACAGGAGATGCCAACCAAACAGCTCAAACACCATAAGGACCAAAACGGCAGCCCAGACGGCGATGCCTCAGACTCTCAGTCGGGGCGCTTGAGGCGACCTGGCAAGCTGGAGGAGGCTGGACCAGTCACCAAAGGATGCCCAGGATTTGAGGAGGAAAAGGGAATACAGGAGTACAATCCGAGTGTGGGGCGCAGCCCGAACAAGGGCTGAGAAAGATGGACAGGAAACTCCTGGAACTCAGGGAGGAGAGGGACAGTGCAGCCCCACGGTGACACCTGCTGTGGCTGGGCGCCGCGGGGCTGGCCTGCGGGGGCCTGAACCCCAGCTGGGGAGTCTAGACTGGAATCCAAAAGCCAAGGGGAGCAACCGGGGCTTCCCAGGCCCAGGAGGCTGCCTTAGACACAAGACTCTGCTCATGAGGCAGAACGAGGCACGTGCACCAATTATCTCTGAGGATTTAGGATGCATGTCTTGTGGCCTTAACAGGATGTTGGTATATCATTCAGCTGTTCTTTGCTGCAATGGAACAGGAGTGCTTCGAGGTTGCCTCCGTGAGCCCCAACCCCAGCCTGCAGAGTGGACTTACCACAACGGCGACGCCCTCGTGTACCATCGAGGGGGAAGCGTAGAGGCTGGTGGAGTATTTCCCCACATACAGGGTGGGCCTAGGAGACAAACAGACACATGCGGTCCACTGTCATTTAATCGCTGGACCCACCAAAGGGGGCTTTCAGGAGAGAGTCACAGCCCTGACTACCACCCCCAGGAAGAAGCACTTGAATCCCCAAGCTCTGAGCGTGGAGAGGGTGGGAGGCAAGGGGACTTCCCTGGGCCCAAGGGGAGCGGGACCACAAGCCCTGAGGTCACTGGTGCCTTTGCCGGGCCACCTGCCTGCAGCCCGGGTTTCCTCATTTGCAGGTGGCGGCGGGTCTGCACCGGCCCATCCCCGCTTCTGCCCTCAGAAGGGACCCAGAGCAATGATCACCCGGGAGAGACTGAGGCTGGAGCGCAGGCAGCCACCCCACAGCCTCTAAGTCGGCCCAGCCAGCACGCTTTGATGAGTGACGGGCCCCCAGAGTCCCCACCACGATGGCTTGTGGACGCCGAAAGATTCTAGAGGTTCTACGAAGCCTGGAGAGAAGTCTTATCTGAACGCCTGAAGCAAAGGGGGTGCACAGGAAATGCCAACTGGGTGAGACTTCCGGTGGGTGGCCTGTCCCTGTCGGGGGCACTGAGGAGGCGAGGGGACCTGGCTTTTGTCTGTGGTCATCATGAGTGTGAAAACACGAGGCTGCACGTCCAGACCCTGCTAACTTGGGTTACTATCAACAGCCAGTCTTAGGGGTGGGTCACCCACTAAAATGTCTAAACCTCTCTCAACAAACATCTTATCTGAACAGTGCTATGAACTCAGAGAACATTTCACGCTCACTTGATCATCTCCATAGCTCGGCAACATGGGAAACTGAGGCTCAGCAAGGCTAAGTGACGGGGTTACAGGCTGTTCACAGGCGGGGGTGGAGAAATGGGCCTGAGTCTTAGACACACACATACCCTAACACTTTCTTCCCGATTTTTAAAGCAAATACAACTTACAAAAAATTTTTGGAAAATACAGAAAGGTAAAAAATAAATAACCTTTCCCGTATTCCGCCACCAGAGATAGATTTAATTGTGCTGCAGTTACGCTGGCAGTCTCTTTCCTATATCCTTCCACAATTTTGGCTTCCCCTGGCTCAGCGAGTAAAGAATCTGCTTGCAGTGCAGGAGATACAGGAGATGTGGGCTTGATCCCGGGGTTGGGAAGACCCCCTGGAGAAGGAAATGGCAACTCACTCCAGTATTCTTGCCCAGGAAATCCCATGGACAGAGGAAGCTGAGGGCTACAGGCCATGGGGTCACAAAGAGTCAGATGGGACTGAGTGACTAAGCACCCTAGCACCCATAATTTCAATTCATTTAATATTCAGGAATCTGAAGCTTCCAGGGGTGCCCACTTCTGAGGTTTCTCAACAAGCTGTTCTTGGCTGTTTATATTTCTTGTGGCTTCAGGGGTGTCTGCCCTAAGCCCTGGCGCCCAGTGCCTGGTACAGCACACCGCTGCAGGCCCAGAATGCCGGGGATGCGGCCCCTGCCTTTCCGCCCCAAGTCCTGGACTCACGTCAGCTTGCTCTTGGCCTCCGTCTCCTTGGGGAACGGGTACTTCCACTTGGTAATGCGCCCCACCTCCCCCGACATGAAGGTCAGGTAGCGCAGGGTCTCCACGGCGACGTTGATGTGCATCACCTTCCGCAGACCCTCGCGCTGCCAGATGTAAAAGGCCACCACGGGGGAAGCGTAGTTTTGGATCCACAGGACGTCCCCAGACTCGCTGTCCACCGTCACCACCAGCCCATCGCCATTGGACACAAAGTGGGACATCTCTGTACGGATCAGATAAACACGGTGCGTCAAGTCTCACCTCAGCTTGCAGCCACATCCTCCGTGCTCTTGCCAAGCTGCAGTCACCTGACCAGAGGTACAGGCCTTCTGGAGTGTTCTCAGAATGCCTCCCAGCAACTCTACTGGCCTTCAATGAACCTGCTCAGGCTCTAAGACAGTGCCTGGTTTATAAACCGGAGACAGGGTCACCCTCTCACTTGGCGGTGTTCTTTTTTCACTTGGTAATTCAAGTCAATTAGTGGGTTTCGCTGGTGGCTCAGATGGTAAAGAATCTCTCTGCAGTGCAGGAGATGGAGGTTCCATCCCTGGGTGGGGAAAATCCCCTGGAGAAGGGAATGGCAACCCACTCCAGTATTCTTGCCGGGAGAATTCCATGGACAGAGGAGCCTGATAGTCCATGGGGTTGCAAGGGTCGGACACGGCTGAGTGACTGATACAACACAGACACAATTAGTGGGAGTAAACAGTGCAGAGAAGGGAACCAGAGGAGATCCCGTGAACCTGGCATTTTACAGCCATCCTTTCAAACCTGCCAATCAAGCTGGAGAGTCAGGGCTGACCGCTGACACTGCCCGCACGAGGCCCCAGAGGACACCTGTTAGACTCTCAGGTACTGGAGTTAAGATGGCAAAATTGGCTTTTAGTTTTCATTTGAGTTGGGGGGATGTTTCCTAGAGAAATAACTTGGGAATGAGCCACAGTTACCGAGGCAGTTGTTCATATCAAATTGACATTTAATTCTGCTTCCCATAGGCAACCCACTCCAGTACTCTTGCCTAAAAAATTCCATGGATGGAGGAGCCTGGTGGGCTAAAGTCCGTGGGGTCGCAAAGAGTCGGACACGACTGAGCGACTTCACTTCCCATGGGCTTGTAGTCAACTCCTGCAACATAGAGGGACTCCATGAAGTGTGTCCTACCTCCTCTCGGGGTAAAACTTACCACTGTTTTACCTGGGTTCCCTCCATACTTCTCGCCCAGGCCCCTGCTTTCAACACTGGCTGTTAAAAAATAGATAAATAAAAGGGAATTCCCTGGCGGTCCAGTAGCTAGAATTCCACACTTTCACTGCAGGGGGCCTGCGTTTGATCCTTAGTCAGGGAACTAGGCTGCAGTCCATGGGGTCGCTAAGAGTCGGACATGACTGAACAACCTCACTTTCACTTTTCACTTTTAAGCACTGGAGAAGGAAATGGCAACCCACTCCAGTGTTCTTGCCTGGAGAATCCCAGGGACGGGGGAGCCTGGTGGGCTGCCATCTATGGGGTCGCACAGAGTCGGACACAACTGAAGCGACTTACCAGCAGCAGCAGCAGCAGCAGGGAACTAAGATCCTGCAAGCCACATGGTACAGCCAAAAGAAAAAGAAAAACAAAAACAAACAAAAACCCATAGACTGTTTAAGTATCTACTACAAGTCCATGGAAAGTCCAAAATCTGGTGACCAAGAAGGTCTTAAAAGGAAATTCGGTTTTCTGGAACCCTCGTTTCCCCACAGGTCCTAAGTACCCGCCTGACCTCGCCATGCCAGGGAGGCGGGGGTGGGCTACTTACTGTAGTCCCCATCATCCTCAGGCAGCGCGGCCGCGTAGTCGAAGTAGGTGGCGTTCCAGCGCAGCTCACGGGTCTTGGTGTCATACATGGTAATGGTGTACTCTGAGAAGGGAGCACACAGCAGCCTGTTACCGGAGGGGCCGTCCATGTAGGGAGAGAGAGGCCACGGACTGGAGTCCCAAATGCATGAGTGAACCCGGCCCACAGTCTGTGCAGCAGAGACAGGCCGCCCATACTGTGTCCTTGAACTCAAGGCTCTCGGATCATGAGCAGTGTCCTGGTGTTGTTATAAGCCACTTAAGTTTTCGGGTGGTTTACTGTACAGCAATAGAGAGTGGACACTAGAAATCGGTACCTAGGTGTGGGGTGGTGCCAGGACCTAAAACGCGTGGCACTGACTTTGGGCCTGGGAGGCAGATGGAAGCCGGAAGAGCAGGAAGGGAACAGCTGACGGAAGCTGAAACGATGACCCAGGTTAGCTGGTGGTGACAGGTATTAGTTAAGACCACTTCTTGCCATAACTTGAAAAACAGAAAGATTTAGGCAAGTAGTGAACTTGTGGCTCTGACTAAGGAGATTTCCAGGCAGAATGCAGAACACGCCAAATGGTTTCTCTTAACTGTGTGAGGTAGGACACAAGGCCGATAAGCTAAAGAGGAAACCACTCCGTTTTCAAGCTGAATGTAGAGGAAATGTAGAGGGTCCAGGACTGATGCTCCAGCTGGAAAAGACTCTCAACATAAAAAAATGGCCTTGGGGAGGGGCCTCGCAGGCGGTCCAGTGGTGAAGAATCTGCCTGCTGATGCAGGGGACATGGGTTCAATCCCTGGTCTGGGAACTGGGATGCTGCAGGGCAACTAAGCCGGTGCGCCACAACTGCTAAAGCCGATGCACCCTGGAGCCTGTGCCCACAACAACAGAAACCAGCACTACGAGAAGCCCCTCACTGCAAGGAAGCGCGGCCCCCATTTGCTGCAGCTAGAAAAAGCCCACACACTGCAGCAAAGATCCAGCACAGCCAGAATAAATAGATTAATTAAAAGAAAAAGGCCTTAGGGTGAAGATCAGGTTCAGGTGCTTCCGGTAAAAAATGGCTTCAGGGTTAAGGTCAGATCAAAGATGCGGCTGTAAGACCCTCCTCTGAGGCCTCAGAAAGATTCAAGGTCGTCCTCCATAGACCTGCTTCCCCTCGCCGCTCTATCTGAGCTGTCCGTTCCACAGCTCTGATGGAGCAGCGGTAGAGGTCAGGGCTGCACCTGTGACATTTGGAAGGCGGGTCCCTGGAGGAAAGGGCCGCCTGCCCACCCACTCATTCGCTGCCACCTCTGAGCCCTGGCCACGTGTCAGCCTCACGCCAGGTGTGGAGACTCGGCAGGCAGACAAGGCCAAGCCCTGCCCTCAGGAAGCCAAGAGTCTAGCTGGGGTGGGTGGGGGGTCAAATATGATTTAGAAACGCTTGGCGGCAAGAGTTGAGGAGGAGGAGGCTGAAGAGGGAGGAGGTGGGAGATGGTGTGGTGGGGAGGCCGCTGAGGCCTGGAAAGCGCCAGCGATGGGCCGTGTGAAGAGCTGAGGCTGAGAGCAGGCAGCCACAGAGTGCAGGCTGTATCACAGGAGCTTCATAATCCTCGGGCAATGGGGCGCTCCCAGAGGTGTCATAAAGGGGAACCAGGTGGAAACCTGTGTGTGGACCAGACAGCGCTGGGTGTGTTCTAGAGAATGAAGCTGGAGGCAGAGACCCCAGGGGAAGGCTATTTCAGCTCATTGTTTGAAACCAGGCAGGCTGTACACACTCAATGGCCCCTTCTCACCTGTTCGCCCCAGATACAGAAGAGAGGTTGATGGGCAGAGGCTGTCTGCAAAGGCTGACGACAGGGTCTGCTGCTTCTCCCCAGTCAGGAGGTCAATAACGTACCAAATGTCCTGCTTTTTACCTGCAAGGTCACAAGGACACGTGGTGGTTAACACTCACCCAACATGGGAAAAAATGTCCCCGCCAAACCAGCAGCCCAAGATGCTCTCTGAGCTGAGAAACAGGCCTGAGAGTCTCACGATGTTGAAGACACTTCTGTGGGCGACTAGGTTAATGGTAATATGCAGATAATAAAGCTTCTTGGGCCACTGGGTCCTATAACAACTTAATAACCTAGTCGTGGTATAAAAATTTCTCCACACCTAATAACATAACAACTCACAGATTTTATTGCTCTGATGAGTAGCCTTAAATAGGAAAAATCTGGCCTGTTAAGACAAACCTTTTCCTACAGCCTAGGATCTATATAAATCCAGAAGTGCACCCAGGGGCTCATCTCCCCGGTAACCATCATTCACACATTTCACCATCCCTACTCATGAGCCCTCATGTAGGGAGGACCTACAGACACTGGTTTATAATCTAATTAGTGACTGCGCGCTAGAGCTGGCGGCAGCCAAGTGCTAATGAGGCCAAAGTGATCTCGGCCTCGACCAGTGAGTGACTCCCCAGCCACACGCTACACCCCTCCTCTCGGTCAGCTGATTAGAAGGTATGAACTGGTGGATAGCGCAGCTAAACAACACAATTAGGAAAACGCAAACCTGTGCTGACATACACCAGGGCACCCTGGTAACGGCAAGTCCCTAAGAAAGCGGTCTGATAAAGACTCTGTATTGCTGTGATAGTGTTGTCGTCCGTCTGTTTACTTTTGGTTGTGCCGGGCCCTCGTTGCTGTGTCGGGCTTCCTCTAGTTGCGGCGCACAGGCTTCTCTTGCTGCAGCGCCGGGCTCTGGAGCACACGGGCCTCAGCAGCTGCAGCTCCCGGGCTCTGGAGCACAGGCTCAATAGTCCTGGTGCTCGGGATTAGTTGCTCCGAGGCAGGTGGGATCTTCCCGGATCAGGGATGGAACCTGTGTCTCCTGCGTTAGCAGGCGGATTCTTTACCACTAGCCACCAGGGAAGCCCAGTACAGGGCATTATTTCCACTATGATTTCAAGATAAACAGCTCCCGCCTGACGGTCAACACCTTCACTGTGATGTACAGTGTCTGTCTTCCGAAGACACGCCTTCTCTCTGCTCACTCGTCTCTTCCTACCTCACTGGCCGTGTTGCCTATTTCAAGGGACTTTCGGAAGCCAAGTACCGAGATGCCAGCAAGCTCACGAGGCATGTGAAGCTGCTAAAGCTACGCCTAATTCTAACAGAGGGAGCATACGTGCCAGTCTGCGTGTCGGAAACTCGTCCACGATCCTAACTTCCTGCTCCCAGTGACAAATCTTAATGTGGAAAAGATCTGAAGATGGAGACAAAACATCACCCGACAGCTGAGGCCAGGATCCCTTTCTGTCTGGCCCGGGCACCCTTCTGGTTACTGTAAGGACCGTGACAGTCTGCGTGACCCAGCTACCACTTTAATGGATGGGTCGGGGCAACTGCCACAACTTAGATGCACCCTAAGTGATGAACTGTTGGTCAGAGCTGGAAGATCGGCCGGACAACAGTGACTACAGATGGTGAGGAGACGTTCAGAGGGGCCCGAGCCCGGCTCGCGCACAGAGAAAGCCTGTGCTGATCACTTCCCCTGAATCCCCGGCCAGGGGCTTCCTCATTCGGAAGGTGCGGAAAGAAGAGCCCCAGTTTCCTTAGGCAAAGACTTAAAATCCAGCCAGGGCCCGTGCTTGAGATCCAGAAACACACATAAAAAGCTCCCAAGGCATGAACAGGCGGTCAGACTTTCAGTTCCTCAGAAAGAAAGCTGCTTTATAAATACAGGATATTATTACTACTATGCTTTCAAGATAAATACAGCTCTCCTTTGTGTCACAAATGCATTTTTATTGACATTTTGGCAGCAACCTGGTCAAAGAAAAGCAGCTGATCTGATGCTTTCAAAGACGTGACCCTGTAGGTATGAAGGAGGCTTATCTAAGCAAGCTGTTAAGTGCTGTTTTTATCCAATATTCTGATAGCAGGAAATACTAAGAAAGCCCTATAATTAATAGGCAGAGCCTGGCTTCCCTTTCTTGGCTCAGACTATTGTAATTCACTTTAAATTTCATCCAGTTGCTTCTGGGTATGTTGCAATCTGGAAATCGCAGGGGTAGGTCAACACAGCAGCTGAAAGCTTATTAAGTGAGTAACCATATTAATGGTGTTAGGTCTGCTCCCAAGTGTGGTGGCAGGGGGAACCCTTTCTTAATTGGGCTGAACCAGCCCAACCGAGGCAAGAAAGGCCTTCCCCAGAAGGGTGGGTAGAGGAGTGACTGTACACACATCTCCTCTCTCTCAGACCCGCCACCTTCCCAGATTGTGGCATTCGCTTCCAAAAGGGATCAGCGACAGGAACTCTTACCCATGTAGAGAATGCCATCTGAACTTCGGCACGGAGATGCCTGCACCAACTCAGGGATCGTAAAGGGAAGTTTCTTTAAAAAAAACCAAAGGAAAGAAAAAAAAGCAAAGCAAAAAAAAATGTTAACAAGGTCTTGTGCAATGATTACAATTTCACTGCAGTCTGTTTCTGTTACCCAATTCTGCTAAAAAGAGGTGGTATGTGGGGGTTTTCCTAACGGAAACCAAGGAGAAGGGGCACCTGAGGCTCCCTGCACACTGTGGGCAAGTGTGCAGGGAGCCTAGGCTTCCAGGTCCTCGGAGCCAGACATACTGGTTCTTTTATGTGACACGCCCCCTGGAAGTCTCTGGCTCTTTGACCTTTTCTGAAAAGACACACAAATACGGAGAGAACAACACAATCTTTGAAATCCCAAGGTTTGGGGCGGGGGGAGGGAGAGTTGCCCTGTCTTGGAAAATTATCCTAGAGCTGCTTAGACAGGAGCAGAAAACACTCCTCAGAGGGGAGTCAACCAGGAGACTACCCTGAAGGGCAGCCTCGAGGGAGAGGAGCAGCCACCGCTCTGCGGGCAACACAGGAGAGTTTGGGGGAGGAAAAGAAGTTTTGGTGTTTTCTCTAACAACGAATTCTCCTTCTGAAAAACAGAAGAAGACTGGGCTTTTTGGTGTTAAAAGGAAGTTATGGTAGGTGCTAGGAAAAGAAACTCAGAGCAGTCCACATGTTTCAACTGGATTTCATCATAAAAACCGATCCTTCAGAGTTGACAGCTGACATCTGACAAGCTCTTTGGGTTCAAGTTTGTTTCAGAACACTTTATTTTTGGAACATTCTGTGTTCTTGAAACTGTCCCGTGGATACCTGCCTCGTGACAACTGTCACCTTTCTTGCCAAGAAAGGAAAGTCAACAGAATTTTCAGGAACCAATAATGCGGATTTTCCTGTCATCCCAGTGTTTAACCTAAGCGTTAGCAGAAAAAGTATGCCCTGGAGAGGCTGTCCTAACTGGGCTTCTTCCAGATGTTTCTGAGTATTAGGATGTTGTTGCAAGGTTTTCAGTCTGGACTGTTTTCCAGTCTGCAGGGTCTAGCTGAGTGCAGCCACCTCGGCCTCCTGATTCGAGGCCCAGGCTGGAAACCACGTTCTTGGAGCTGCTAAGCCACACCAAGTGGTTTGTGGGTGGTGGGCAGGAGCAGCCTCTGGAAGGTGGGGGTTCATGGAGCACCCCCTCCACCTGGTGCTTTGGCCTTGGGCACATTCCTTCACCTCTCTGGGCAGAGTTTCCACACCCCTGCTATGGAAATGACCATATGTGTGGGCCCATTCTCTTTTTTGGGAGCTTTTTAAAAAAATCCTGATGACCTAGGTCAATCAAATGGGGACTTTGGGGTTGGGACCTAGATAGTATTTTTTAGAGATCACAATGTGCAGCTGAGGTTGTGAACTTTAAGGTCTGTTCTCAAATGGAGGTAGCAATGGAATATAACCCCCCACCCCACCAAGGAGATGTCTACTGAGAGAGTATAGAGTCTTGCAAACTACCCTCCTCCCCCAGATTAAGAATCACTAAAGCTGGGGACTTCCCTGCTGGTCCAGAGGCTGAGATGCGCTTCCACCGCAATGGGCATGGGTTCGATCCCTGGTCAGAGAACTAAGATCTTGCATGCCAGGTGGCCAAAGAAAAAATTTTTTTAATGATTATAATAACTAGATAAAGTGAGTCCTGTTCCTGAAGGAATTTCACATCCTTCCAGTGTGCTGGCTGAGCCCTGAGAAACTGCTAAGACAGATCAGTGTTTTTGAACTCTGGGCTATACATTTAAAAGCTCATCGAGGGAGCTGTGAAAAGACACTTTTGCCCAGGCCCCCAGTCTAGACCACCTGATTCAGAATCCCAGAATCTTTTGTAAGTTCTCAGATGATCCTGACGTACAGCTGTGGTTGAAGACAGGGGTCTAGAACCTCCGGAGCACCAAGCAGCTAAATACACTCACCGTCAGGCCTTCATTGTTCTTGCCCCCAAGCGTGTACAGGCTGCCGTCGTTGGGATCCGGGAGGAAGGCAGGCCTGCATATCAAACAGTAAGTATTAGTGACAGATTACAGCCCAGGGCACAGAATGAAATACCAAAGCCAGGCAAAGCCATGATTGGTAGGGAGGGGCATGTGTGTGTGTGTGTGTGTGTGTGTGTGTGTGTGTGTGTGCGCGCGTGCGCGCGCGTAAAACAATTCCATCCACTTCCTCTTCATCTTGCTGCTGCTACTGCTAAGTTGCTTCAATTGTGTCCAACTCTGTGTGACCCCACAGGCGGCAGCCCACTAGGCTTCCCCGTCCCTGGGATTCTCCAGGCAAGAACACTGGAGTGGGTTGCCACTTCCTTCTCCAATGCATGAAGGTGAAAAGAGAAAGTGAAGTCGCTCAGTCGTGTCTGACTCTTAGCGACCCCATGGACTGCAGCCCACCAGGATCCTCCATCCATGGGATTTTCCAGGCAAGAGTACTGGGGTGGGGTGCCATTGCCTTCTCCATCTTTTTCATCTTAGCCACAGAATACAATATCCTTCTGGTAATCTCCAAAGGTCGCCAACTTTTTTTCATACCAGGGACCAGTTCTGCAGGTGACAAATTTTTCCATGGATGGTGGGGGAGTGGGTAGGGGGGAGGGTGTGGTTCAGGATGATTCAAGTGTATTCCATTTATCGTGCACTTTATTTCTATTATTATTACATCAGCTCCACCTCAGATCATCATGCATTAGATCTCAGAGGCTGGGGACCCCTGGTCTATACCATACTTGGCGTGGGAAAAAAAAAAACCTGCAGTAGAAAACTAGTCCAAAACCACAGAAGAGTAAATCGTCATTGGTCAAAGCACGCTGGCTAAAGGTACAATAGGGGAAAAGGACCCAGCAAGCCTGCTTTTCAGTTTCCAAGTCAGCTGCATACAGGACCGCAACAATTAATGTTTAATAGTAAGGCATGGCACCTAAACAGGGAGAACAAATGTGTCTTTGGTGTTCCACAGACATTTATTTTTAGGAGGCAATAAAAGCTTGACATGAGAAAGAAGTTGCCAAGGGGATGGGTTAGGTTCTCATCAGCTGCTTCTCAGGAAGCAGGTTCAAGGTGCTCTTTTGTGACACTAACCTGCTAACCACTGAATGATGACTAGTCACGCAGAAACCCCTGGCTGAATCTTCTCTCTCTCCAGATTAGAGCATCATTTGAGGCTCTTAGAGATGTCATCCAGACTTTTACTCCAACACACACACTCTAATAACAAGTCATTTTCTTGTCTCCTCTCCACAGTTTTGCACAGTGAATGGGGCAGAGATCCAAAGACGCCTGGGCCCTTTTGAGAACTCTGGAAGCTTAAGCTCAAAACTTACCTTAAATTACATCTCAAAGAAGCTTTTTTAACACCCCTGCCTCCCCACCTCGCCCATCAAGGAACCAACCACCCTTTTCCCAACACAGGCTTCTTTCAAAGTACCCAGGGTCATTTGTTCTCATTCTACTTAATATTACTATCGATGTATACATGTGCTCCCAGCAACTAGCTTCATAAACAGAGTAAAACAGAAAACGAATCAAAGGGAAATGTGCAGCAAATCAGAACACTTACTCTTCCACGTGTGTTGGAACCTGCAGGACTGGATCTGTGCAAAAGAAAACAACAAAGGCATTGTCAAGACAGATTGTAGAATGTCAAGATTTCTAGAGTTCCTAGGACCAACTCACAAGAGGGACCAATAAATTTATCTATATGAGAGAATGTAGGTGAAGGCACTTTAGAAAACTCACACAAAAACACTAATGTAGGCTCTTGGGAGCAGGGCTGGATGGGGCGGAGGGGCGGGGGCTTCCCTGGTGGCTCAGCGGTAAAGAATCCACCTGCAATTCAGGAGATGCAGGCTCAACTCCTGGGTCGGGAAGATTCCCTGGAGGAGAGCATGGCAACCCACTTGAGTATTATTGCTGGGATAATCCCATGGACAGAGGAGCCTGGTGAGCTACAGTCCTTGGGGTTACACAAGAGTTGGACACGACTTAATGACTAAGTACACACACATGCACACGCACACACGCACGCACACACACATCACTCATGCAAGCTCTTAGGTCCATTGCTGAGATTGGAGAGGGGCCTGAGGGCAGGATGGAACTGCTCTCCGGAAATATGCCTGTGACTTGGAGGCTGGACATATAAGGAAGCACAGCAACAACCCACAGTGGACAATGGGTCACAGTGTCACTATCTGACACATTAAGGACTTCTAAGCCCAAACCATCTCTGGGTCAGACACCTGGCGTGGTGCTAGATATTTCCACTGGGAAAGCAAAACTGTGGCTTAAGGAGCAGTTTTGCTGTCGATGAGAATTTGACTGGATGGTAAATGGATACATCCCTTTGGGCAGCAGTATGATGACTTTAGAGCCTTTGAGCATTCATTCTTCTTGATCCCCTTTGATCCATTAATTCCATGTCTATAAAGTCTGGTTTAAAAACAGCACAAAGTTATAAAATGCTTTCTGTACAAAGGTCTTCACAGTAGCATCACAGATGATCTAACTGTTCAGGGATGTGGTTAAATTATGCAATGTCCACTTGGCAGAAAATTAAGACTTCTAAAGTCGCTCAGTCATGTCCACCTCTTTGCAATCCTATGGACTATAGCCCACCAGGCTCCACTGTCCATAGAATTCTCCAGACAAGAACACTGGAAAGAGTAGCCATTCCTTTCTCTAGGGGATCGTACCAATCCAGCAATTGAACCCAGGTCTCCTGAACTGCAGGGAGATTCTTAAAGCTTCTAAAAGGGCTTATAAAGTTTTATAACTATATATGTTCAGGAGAAAAAAATAACATTGTACCTAGAGTATTAATGCAGCTGAGAAAAACAAACAAACAAACAAACCTATGTGTGTTAAAAAAAAAACAAGACGGAAAGGTAAAAAAAAAGTGCTAAATTGTAAGTTACCTTTGTTGAAACCATAAACAACTTCCCCACCTTTTCCACATTTCCCCAAATTTCTACAAAAGTAGGCATTACCTTTGAAATAGGAAACACAGTTTTTCCTTCAAGTCGCTTTAATATTGGGTTGGCTGAAAAGATTGTTCAGATTTGCCCACTTGATGGTACAGAAAAACCCAAACGAACTGTCTGGCCAGGCCAATATTTGCTGTCATCTGAGTGACAGAATTTCTCCTGGGCACAGATCACAAGGACAATTCAGAGTCCACGGGGTGGATGGAGGCCACTGGCCCAGCAGTACTGTAACAGAGCTGAAACCCCAGGCATGAGACTACACAGCAATGAGGTGTCTCCAGCCACTGGGACCCCGCAGGCTATCAGCCATGCTGCCCACGAAACTTGAAAGCTAGGGTCGAGGACGGCAAATGCTGTGATGTGCCTCTGGATACAGGCTCTGCTTATGGTGACAGACAGCTGTCTAATTCCCCAGGTCAGCTGGGATTCTCAGATGAAGGAAACCCTTTCAAGCCTTATCATGTGTTGACTTTGCTTGGCAGGCCCAGCTCCCACATGAAGGCGGACCGGTGTTCACAACAACAGAGGTGTACACACCACATGTGGTCTGTGGGCAGAAACAAACAATTCATTAAAACCAAGAGCATTTCAGGAAACAGGAGGAACTTTCGGTTGGTAAGCACATGGTGATCGTCCCCATTAATCACCTCTCAGTACACTCTCACAAACAGACTGATTCAAGAGACAGGAAATGAGGGTGCCTAGCCCTCACCCTCCTGAAACAGACCAGCAGCAATTATAACCGAGCGCCTCCAATGCAGCCCAGAAGCTGAGTGTGCCAGGGAGAGCGAGAAGGCACATTTCCAAGAAAACACAGCAGGAAGAAAGCGTCCTTTCGATTCGCTCCGGCCACTTAAAGGTGCCGCAGATCAACAGAGATGAAGAGCACGCTACCAAATCCTAGCTGTTCACCAAAAACAAGACGTGGACACGGAGGGGTTTTCAATGCCTGTTCCTGAGCTGAGCTTTGCTGGTCAGTGTTTGCTCACTCTCGGGGGCTCCTCCTCTACTGTGGGTTTTCCTGGTTCTCTAGAGCTTATTCAGCTTATCTGACACGGAGGCCTCAGGTCCCAAAGTGTGTCCCGCACCAGGGAGGTTCCAGTTAAGACACAGGCCGCTGGCAGGAGCCAGGGAAAGGCGGGTGGACACCTACAGCAGGGTTGAGGAGCCACGCTTCTCCTAGGCTTAAGGGGACATGACCTCCAAGAGGGGAGCCTCCTCATTCACTCGTAAAACAGGGCCCCTAGAATAAACACCTGCAGAGCTGCATGCATGTCACAGCAAGCAGATGTGGAACAGTGACCCATCCTGCGTGTTTTTCTTCTTAAAGAATCATTTGAATCTAAGGTTTCCTTTCAAATACTACAGGAAACTGGAGGATAATTACAGTATTGTGGCTTTTGCCATACATTAATATGAATCAGCCATAGGTATACATGTGTCCCCTCCATCCTGAACCACTTCCTTGGCGGTCCAGTGGTTAAGACTCTGCATTCCCAATGTAAGGGGGCACAGGTTCGATCCCTGGTCAGGGAACTAAGATCACACATGCCACGTGATGTGGCCAAAATAAATAAATAAATAATAATAATAATAAAAAAAAAAACCCACAAGAGAAGGAAACATAAGACCAAAAAATGGCAGCCTGTTGATAAATGTTTAAAGACAGAATTGACAACACCGGCCTGTCATTTTACTGTTCTCTCTACCTCTGCTTGAAAGTTTCCAT
The DNA here is from genome assembly GCA_006408675.1 of Madoqua kirkii. Lineage (NCBI taxonomy): Eukaryota > Metazoa > Chordata > Mammalia > Artiodactyla > Bovidae > Madoqua > Madoqua kirkii. Next base: position 57,454 of record SJYC01137506.1, read on the forward strand.
ATTACAAAAGGTTAAAGGATAAAAATATTTTAAAAGCCAGCAAAATAAAAGGAAAAAGCATCAGCTGAAAATGTGCCATGGAAGCCCAACATGAAAAGGAACTGTTCTGGATTTAATAATGAGAACTGGACTTAGGCAAGATTCTTGCTCTTAAAAAAAAAAAAAAAACACAGTCACCTTCATGTGAAAGGAAACAGTGGCCAAACTCTAAGGCTATAAACAAACGCTGCTACAAAATAAGCCTCTGTATCTATATGGAAACCGATAAGGACGGAAGCCATCTCACCAAGCTGTTTTACTTTCAGAAAGGGCAGGAAAAAAAAAAGTTACTTTACTAGTGTAAAAATGGGTGTTAGTCAACAGAAAGGTAAAGATATCAGAAGAGGCGGGGAAAAAAAAAGCTGAAATCAGTGTTTGGTCTCCAAGATCAAGAGAGAAACAGATCTGCCCACTTCTCCCCTGGGAGCGGCCACTGGACTCGGCTCCCCCGGCGGGCCCATTTCAGGCCTGATTTACTCTGGGAGAAACCTGGCGAGGTACGGTGACACGCACGGCTCCTGTTCTGTGCTGATGGAATCCTCCTTTTCAAGGAGGCTAGAGGCGGGGAAAAAAAAAGCTGAAATCAGTGTTTGGTCTCCAAGATCAAGAGAGAAACAGATCTGCCCACTTCTCCCCTGGGAGCGGGCACTGGACTCGGCTCCCCTGGCGGGCCCATATCAGGCCTGATTTACTCTGGGAGAAACCTGGCGAGGTACGGTGACACGCACGGCTCCTGTTCTGTGCTGATGGAATCCTCCTTTTCAACCGAGGCAGAAAGGACCCAAGACAGACGTACACATATTTATTTCCAAAAGAAGTGAGTTTTCGTCTCTCCAAGAATGAATACCTTTTTCACCATCCTCTCTGAACCTCCTACCTTCTCCTCTGCACGGGCCCTGACTGCACACTGCCTCTGTTCCCTTCTTGAGCCCGGGCCTCGAGGTCTCCATCCATCAACACCCACAGCTCTACTCTCCCAGCTGCTTCACCACCCTGCGGGCGATCCCAGGTGCCTGCTGCTGCCCCCGCCAGGGTTGGCCCTCCCCTGCCCCGTCTCTCCACTTCCTGGTCTCTGCACCCTGCAATACTGCCAGATTTTCACTCATCTCTCTCCCCATCTCTTCCGTCTACTCCTCTCCCCTCTCCCTCCCTCTCCCTACTCCAACAGGGAAGAACTTTTCCTGGCTCTCCTCTCAGTTCTCTCTGAGAGCACACCCATCTCTGTAGCTTCAACCAGAATCACAATGGGGAAATTCTAGGTCCCCATCTCTCAAACGCTTCTTTCTGGACCCACTGGACATTTCCATCATCTCCTGCCAGCACCTCAACCACCACTTTCCCAAATCACACCCTCCATCGTTCTCTCCAGACTGGCTTGGCTACCCTGTTCTCCTAGGAGACAGGCAGTCTTCAGGCCACACTGCTGACGCTCATTTCCCCTGCAGAGCCTGCATCGGATGTCAGGCTCCCTGGTCTATTTCACACTCTTTTTCCTACTTCCAGCCTCTTTTCAGCATCACTGGAACTTGTCTTTCAAGAGCTCCCTTTTCTCCTCGTCTGTGTGCCCGTTGGGATCAGAAAAACCTAGGATTAAATCCAAGCTCTGCCACTCACCAGCTGAGTGACCTCAGCAAAGTTACTTAACCTCTCTGAGCCTCAGTTTCCTTGTCAGTAAAGAAAAAAATAGAGATAGAGATAATAACACCAAACTCGAGGTGTAACTTTATGTTGATTGCTGCTGCTAAGTCACTTCAGTCATGTCCAACTCTGTGCTACCCCATAGATGGCAGCTCACCAGGCTCCCCCATCCCTGGGATTCTCCAGGCAAGAACACTGGAGTGGGTTGCCATTTCCTTCTCCAATGCATGAAAGTGAAAAGTGAAAATGAAGTCACTCAGTTGTGTCCAACTCCTAGCGACCCCATGGACTATAGCCCACCAGGATCCTCCATCCATGGGATTTTCCAGGCAAGAGTACTGGAGTGGGTTGCCATTGCCTTCTCTTGATTAAATAAGGTTAAATATATCTTAAGATTGTAAGTCAGTGCCTTGACATAGAAGAGTGATGCTTCGAAGACATAAATCAGATAATGCCTCTCTGCCCCTCATAATCCACTGACGGGTATTTTGTTGCCCAGTAGAGGCCAATGTTCACCCAGTGAACATCTGTGAATCCACGCAACCCTACACCCACCCTGGCAGTCTCCCATGATTTCTTCCTTACAAAGTTCCAGCCATGCTGGAATACAGGCTACTCCTGGACTACTGCCAAGTCTAAACTTGCCTTGGGGCCTTTGCGTATACTATTCCCTGTGCCAAGGTCTTTGATCAAATGTCACCATCTCAGAGAGGCCTTCCATGACCACTTCCTACCCACCTCCCCCCACCTCTCGCCCAGATCCCCTACTCTCTTCCCTGCTTGATTTTTCTCCATGACACTGACTGCCTCTGAGGTGCTACACATTTTACTTTTTAAATGTCTGACTCTGGTCACTGTAAGATCCGTGGGGGCTGGGATTTATCTTCTGCAGTTTGCCAACAAAGGTCTATATAGTCAAAGCTATGGTTTTTCCAGTAGTCATATACAGATGTGAGAGCTGGACCATAAGGAAGGTTGAGCACTGAAGAATTGATGCTTTCAAACTCTGGTGCTGGAGAGGACTCTTGAGAGCCCCTTGGACAGCAAGGAGATCTGACCAGTAAATCCTAAAGGAAATCATCCCTGAATACTCACTGGAAGGACTGATGCTGAAGCTCCAATACTTTGGCCACCTGATGCAAAGAGCCGACTCACTGGAAAAGACTCTGATGCTCGGAAAGGTTGGGGGCAAGAGGAGAAGGGGATGACAGAGGATGAGACGGTTGGATGGCATCACTGATTCAATGGACATGAATTTGAGCAAACTCCAGGAGATGGTGAAGGACAGGGAAGCCTGGCATGCTGCATCCATGTGGCCGCAAAGAGTAGACACGACTTAGTGACTGAACAATAACATACCCCCGACATCCTGGGTACTTTCCCAGTACTTCCTGGGTACCTCTTAACCACTGGTACAGTGGTTTGATCTTAACCACTGGTACACAGGTTTGATCCCTGCACTGGGGAACTAAGATCCCCTATGCCATGGAGCAGCTAAGCCCAAGAGCCACAGTGAAGAGCCCATGAGCCGCAACAAACACCCAGCACAGCCCCCACCCCCCAAAAAACAGTGCCTGGCACATGAGAGGTGTTCAGTGTATTCACTGACTGAAACAATCAACAAATACTAGTGCCCTTCCTACTTCTACTCTTGCCCTGCCTGGATATCCATCGCTGACTATTCTATAATCCAGCAGCTCCATCAACCCTCCACCCAGAATCCACTGGGCAACCCCCTCCTCCTCCTCAGTCCTCAGCACTGCTGAAGAGAACCCCATAATCACTTGTGGAGATCGCAGAATGTAACCCTGGCCAGCTGGGCCCCGAGTCATCGGAGATATGTTTATCTACTTCCTGTTCTGTTCCTCACAGCTGGTGTTTCAGACTTCCACGCCTTGCCTCCAGGCCCCTTCCTCTCCGCACAGGACTACCCTCTGTGGCACGGGGGAACTCAGAAACTTCCTACCCTCGTCCTCCAGGTTTGCCAACCCCACACTACCCTGCGTGTTTCTATAAAAGGACACGCTTCCACCCTCACATTCACAGATACTTCACACTCACACATCTAGAACCCCCAGCATTCTGTCTCCCAGGTGTCTTCAAGTCCTTCTGGATAACTCCTTCCTCTGCCTGTAAGTGAGAGTGAAGTCGCTCAGTCGTGTCTTACTCTTTGCGACCCTGTGGACTGTAGCCTATTAGACTTCTCTGTCCATGGAATTCTCTAGGCAAGAATACTGGAGTGGGTTGCCATTTCCTTCTCCAGGGAATCTTCCCAACCCAGGGATTGAACCCAGGTCTCCTGCATTGGAGGCAGACGCTTTAACCTCTGAGCCACCAAGGAAGCCGAAATCTTCTTTGCACCTTTCCTGAATGTGTCCATTTGAGTCTAAATCCCACAGCTTGTGAGATTTAGTTCCCAGATCAGGGATTGAACCCATGCCCTTGGCAGTGAGATCTCAGAGCCCTAACATTGGGCTGCCAGGAAATTCCCTCAAGTGGCAATTGAAATGCATCACAGCAAACGCCCCCAACTCAGCTGGGCAAAGGAAAGCAGTGCAGTCTAACGCTGAAGCTACTAGGGCTCAACACTTGTGGAGGACTGCTGTGTTTCTCTTAAAAGTCTAAAACTTTAGCTACCATACCCTGAGAGCTGACTGTGTGCCCGGGGCCCCTCAGCACATGGAGGAACCACTGGCCTTAAGCATTCAAGGCTCTGCAAAACCTGGGCCTAATTCTTCTCCATCGCAACTCTTTCCAGAACTCAGCCCTTGCTTTCCTGTCTGTCTCTGAGGTCACCATCACTTGCCCCAACTCTGTCTACCTCTGCCCGGCCTTCAAATGCCCCTTTCTCCAAGAAATCAGAAACAGAGCGCCCACTGCACTTGGCACTTAGCATATTTCTTAGGCAACAGGTTCTTAATTGCATGTGGCCTCTTTGGTTCTCAAAGATCTGGGGGCTGAATTGAATTTTAAGCACTTTGTAGGGCAGGGACCATCTATTTTGTTTCTTGAGAAATACACGTGGGAAAGTGCCTGGGGCTTATGACAGTTCAAGGAATAATCACACCATGCACCCCAGTGTAACTGCTGCCCGGGTCTTTGCTCACCTCCTACTCAGCAGGTAAAGCTGTCTGTAGAATGTAAGGAAGTTGATAATTAAGATATCCAATATTGCACATGGACTGCAGTCACTCAGATAAGTTTATCTTAATGAGAAGGGCTTTTCCACACAGAAAGCTACATGATAAAAACAAAAAAGAGCTGCCCAGGTGTAGCTCTGTTTGTTCACTCACACTTAATAATTATTTAAAGTTACGGGAAAAAAATGATAGGGCGTTTGCTTCCAAATGATGGAGATGGGGAGCAGACTGTCATGTGTGAGTCATCACTGAAGCTGGATATCTGAGGCTTTCATACTATTCTCTTTACTTTTGCATATGTTGAAGTTTTTCTAAAATGAAAAAAAAGAAAAAAAGAAGAGAAGCTAAAAAAAGAGCTATTTAAGGAATACCTTTCTGGGAGGGAGGTGGAAGGGTGAGGGGGGTGGGGTAGGATGTGGTGGGGAGGGTCTGCAAAGAAAGACCTGTTCTTCCTGCCCACCCTCAGCTGCAGCATGAATCTTGACAGTCTGATTCTATAATGTCCCAGGGCTGGAGGAGAGAAGCCAAGCCCAGGGGAGGAGCATGAAGGACCCTGTCAGCACCATTTCAGGCCTCCCTCAACTCAGAAAAACCTCTCCGATGAAGTCAGTCACCATTGGAGTTAATTGCTTCAGACCAGAGTTTGGGGCAGATGGCCTCTCTCTGCAGGTGACTCTGGGCCGACTCACTCTCACATGGGAAGAAATCAGATCGCTTTGATTACAGAGGCTGCAAGAACAGGCTGCCCATCTGACTGGAGCTCAAGGAGCCCTGTGGGATCCTTCCCCATCCCTAGATGAGCACCGATATTTCTGGAACACATTGCTTCTCCGGTGGAATGTAGGTGGGTGCAGGGTTTACTGCCCTGCTCCTGCTCACCCGTCTTTCCAAAGCACCACCTCCCCGCTGCCCCTGACACAGCCCCAGGGCTTCCCTGGTGGTCCAGTGGTTAAGACTCCGCCTTACAATACAGGGGACTCGGTTAGGTTCCAGGTCGGGACTAAGGTTCCCGCATACCTCAGAGCAACTACGAGCCCACAAGCTCTGGAGCCACAGCTAGAGAGTCTAGGCGCTGAAAGGAAGGATCCCATGTGACCCAACTGAGATCCTGCGTGCAGCAACTGAGACCAGATGCAGCCGAATAAATACCAAAGACGAAAAGCAGCCTCAGAACCTCCCTGGTGGTCCACTGGTTAAGAGTCCGCCTCATAATGCCACGGATGTGGGCTCGATCCCTGGTCAAGGAACTAAGATCCCACATGCTGCAAGGCAACTAAGCCCTCGAGCCACAACTACAAGGCCTGCATGCTGCAACTAGAGTCTGTGTACTATAACAACGACAACAGCAGACATCCCACATCTGACGCAAGAGAGAGCCCTCATTCTGCCACTAAGGCCTGATGCAGCCAAATAAATAAATATTAAAAGACACAAACCAGCCTCCTCTCTGACTGGAAAACCTCTCCAGGTGCAAGTAAGACGTCTTGCTGGCTAGAAACTGCAAACCAGACCCTTCTCAGTGCACCTCTAGCAGTGACCAGAAGCGTCCTGGGTTGGCCCTCTTGAAAGGGATTTAAGGACGGAAAGACCACAGATGAAGTCCAGCTGCGCTATGCTCCCTGTAAGCCTCCCGTATACCCAGCCTCCTCCCTTCTAAGAGCAAAACGGAAAGGGTGGACAGTAGGTGGAGAGTCTGTGGAGAAGAGAGGGGTGAAAACCTTGGCATGTGGTGCGGTGGGCACCAAGGAGGAAGCAGCCGGAGGCTTTCGAGAAGAGAAACGTGGTACAAGACTCTGAAGGCAGGTGAAGACAGGCAGGCACCAGGGGACAAAAGGGGATGTGAGAGAGCAGGAGGAAGCACAAAGAGAGGGCAGCGAGGGGCACGTCCCTGGGGGTCCAGTGGTTAGGGCTCTGCATTTCCAGTGCAGAGGTGAGAGGCTTCAGTCCCTGATCAGGGAACTAAGGTCTCATGTGTCACGTGGTGCAGCCAAAAAGCAACAGCAAGAAGAAAACAAATGAAGAAGAAACCGACGAGTAGTGAGGAAGGCAACCATACCCCGGTAAGATAGTCTGAGACAGTCTAGAGGCGGGGTGGGGAAAAAGAGGGGTGGTCAGAACCAAATAGGTGAGGAAAAAACATCAACAGGACTTAGCCCCAGTCAGAAAAATGAAGTGAAGAAATGGAATGAGTTTAAGAGGACACGGAGATTTTAATCCCAACGGACAGTGAAGCTAGCTTAGTTAGTCTGCACGCAAAAAGCTGCCATTTCCTCAAGAAAATGCTTAAGGGTCTAATACCCTTTTTTTAAAAAATAAAAATTATTGGTAGAAAAAAGGTCATTCACCACTCCCCCCACCTTAACTCAAAACTTAAGTCTCTTCAAAATGGTCCATGCACTCAAGTGAACCAATTAGGGACTCCTCCTCCCCAACGGCAGCTCATTTCCTTCCTCCAGAGGGAAGGAACTTGGGTAATCTGTGCCCTAAACTCCCAGGAAAGTTGTCAGGTCCAAGTTGTAGGGCAGCAAGTCTCAAACTTTCCTCAAAGTTCAGCTTTCATGACAAGAGCGTTTTAAAATAGATCTCTGCTCAGAAGCTCTTAAAATCCACAGTGAAATTCCAATTTTATCAGAACTAGGGGGAGGATGCCATAAGCTTTCTTTCAGGGTAACCTCTACAAGGGGCTCCCCTGGTGGCTCACCAGTAAAGAACCCACCTGCCAGAGCAGGAGACGTGGGTTTGAACCCCGGGTCAGGAAGACCCCCTGGAGAAGGGAATGGCAGCCCTCCCCCACATTCTTGTCTGCAGAATCCCATGGACAGAGGAACCTGGCGGGCTCACAGGGTCACAAAAGAGTCAGATATGACTTAGCAACCAAACAACGACAATCTCTACAAGTCACCAAATGTCATGTTTGATGAAGAGAATCCTGTAGAAATACCAACATAATCTGCAAAACCAGCCATGGTACCAAAGGCTGTCGAATGCTAAGGTCTCACCCATCCTTGCCTTGGCAGAAGTCACTCAGGCTGAAAAACACACCCTGCATGCTGCAACCAACCACAAAGGAATTCAAGCTATAAACAACTGTGAAGGAGGACAAGACAATTTAACGCTTGGGACTCTGCCCCAGTGCCTCTCAGGATGTCATTAACTTCACAGAGTTCAATTCTGGAGCAATCAGAGTGTTCACCAAAAGGTAAGTAACAGAATGGTAACTAAGTCACACCCAAAACTGGCCTTTTATCCTGAACTTTGATATTTACAACTGTATTCGGAAACACACCAAGTAACGCTGCAGAGAATGCCTGCTGGAGCTGAAATCCATGCTACTGTGTGTGATGATCGCTAATTTTTTTTTTTTTTTTTGGCCATGCTGCATAGCATGTGGGATCTTAGTTTCTCAACCAAGGATTGAATCTGAGTCCCTTGCAATGGAAACATTGAGTCTTAACCACTGGACCACCAGGGACGTCCCATGACCACTATTTCCAAGAGCCCTTCCATGACATGAGACATATTGCCCCGAGGCAAACCCCAGGCATGTGGGAGGGACGTGAATGCAGGCACTGATACACGAGGCTGTGTACTATCTGGTGCTCACTGAAGCTTCGTGATGGGTGCAAGAGTGTTCATTAGATCATCATCTCTTTGTCTGTGTATGTTTAGACTCTCTGGATAAAAAGCAAAACACTCAAAAATAGAAAATACTTTTTCAAGAGACTCAAAAGCAGAAACTCAAAAGCAGAAAGGCCTCTCTCACAGCCCCTCTCAGAAACTTACTTTTTATCCTCCAAAACAATGGAGAACAAATCAACACTTTTCTGTGCTTCGGCAATTAGGGAAAGGCAGTGATGGCGTATCTTAAGCCTAGAAAATTCCTTAGGAGAAAATAGACCTACTAAGGAAACGTCGCCCCCTTTCCCAACCTCCCTTCTCTTGAGTGTCACACAGAGTTTTCTCTCAAGCCTCTGAGGGTGGCTCGCTGACACTCCAGGGGAACATGAACCCTGCCTGAAGAACAGGAGTGAAAACCAACTGCAGAAAGTCCTGAGAAGCCACGTGCAGAGCAAGATCAGAAACTGGAACTGGAAACTTCCATGGTGACGGATCCTGGGGAGGCAAAGCCCGCCTCGCCCGCTTCTGCCTGGGGCCCGAGCCGGCACTGGGAGTCTTAGAAGTTTACTGACACGCCCTCCTTCAAGGAGTTAGAAATCCACTAGGAGGACATACATAGCCAAAAGTCCCCAGGAAGCAGGAGGTGCCGGTACAGAGGCTTCGGTGAGCTGCCTCTGGAGCCTGATGAGGGAGGGGCTCACCCTGCAGCAGGAGTCCAGGAGGTGAGCTCTGAAGGGGTCTTAATGGATGGAAGGGGCCCTGGGGAACACTGCAGGCCGCTGGTGGGGAGAGGCCATAAGCAAAGGGCCCGTGTCTCCGAGAGCTGGCGGCAACGAGCAGCTGAGGCTGGAGAGGTGGGTGACGGCCTGACTGTGAAGGGGCTGACAGGTGCGATCAGGAGCTGGACCTCACCCTCGGCCCGGTGCTTCTCCAGCTGACTGTGGGGAAGGGCCAGCTGTTGAAAAGTCAGCCCCCCAGGAATGAGGCTTCCGCTCCCTTTTGTACTTCTCTCCTTGTGGGCAAGGAACATGGGTGGGCAGACCACACTCGGAGTAGCACCGTGATGGGCAACACCTAGAGCAACGCCCTTCAGCAGGGCTGCAGCTGGTCTGGGCGGTCGTTTCAGAGGGTGTGTCCGCCGGCCGTGTGCCGGGTGACCGGGAGGGTGAGGCGAGCAGCGGGGATGGTGGTCAGGAAGCTGCTGCATGGACCCAGGAAGTGCACGTTGAGAGCGGGCTAAGACACTGGCAAGGGGGACCAGGAGGACGGGTCAGTTTGGGAGACCCTCCGTGAGTCCCCGTGGTGGGACTGGGTGGCCCATAACTGTCAGCACAGGTAGGAACTATGAACAGAGGCACAGGGTTGGAAATTCACAGAAGAAGATGTTGTTCAGGCTTCAAATAACTAATTTTGTTTTTAATCCTTCCCTCATTAGAAATCTCCAATATTAGCCATTTAGGGGGCATCTCAGGAGTTTGGAGCTCTCTGGCTGCAAGGCTAGCATATTTCTATAGTCAGTAAAGAATGGTTCCCAGGACTCCCCTGGTGTTCCTGTGGCTAAGACGCCACACTCTCAGTGTAGGGGGCCTGGTTCGATCCCTAGTCAGGGGACTAGATCCCACACGCCGGAACTAAGGGTTCTAATGCTGAAACTAAAAGATGCTGTGTGCCACAACTAAGACCCCGAGCAGCCAAATAAATCAATGGTTTTGGGTTTTTTTTTTAAGATATGGTTCTAAATTAGACCTAGTCCTCTGGACCTTTTATTACAGGAAAGGAGATGGAAGGGAATCGGAGTCGGGGTTGCTATCGAACCATCTGCAGTTTGATGAAGATCTGAGTGTCAGACTCACCAGCCGTGGCAATAACAAAGAGAGTCTTTTAATTCCACCAGGCCAAGGCAAGCTTTGTGAAGCGAATCTAACCCAGAACACGACAGCGACGTTCTCAGTTTATGTCTGGGCTGGGAGTGCAGAAATGAAACACAGTCATGTTCAGTAGTGAAATTTCAGAGACAGACAGTGGTGCTGCCGCAGTTACAAAGTCACAGCTTATTGGGATCACACCTATGGGAAAATGCCAGGACTCAAATCTGTTTCCGAAAACAAACAGAACTTGTTTTCTGTACTAAGTGGAGTTTGCTGCTGTGATGTGAGAAATCTCCATTTCTGGGAACAGCAACACATGTTTGGTTGAGGAACAAAAGCACCTGCCAAAACCATTCTGTGGATAGAAATTTAAAAAAAAAAAAAAAAACCACTCCCAGTTTCTCAGTCCCTGAAAAAAGTAAAGTTAGGAAATCACAAAATGCAATCATAGGTCAGTGTTCTGCAGAACCTCAGCTTGATGACTTGGAGGTGTCTGTCTGCATCAGCAAGTTTTTCCATTTCAATCTGACTCGCCACGGCCACTCAGGACCAAGCCCGCACCCTCCCCTGCCTGGAGCGCAGTAGCCTCCACAGCACTTATTGCCAAACGTACCTTATCTCCTTATCTGATTCCCCCATAGAATGAAAGCTCCATGAGGGCAAGGATTCTGCTGTGTTTTCAGGGTCTAGAAGAGTAGCTGGATACATTTATAAAGCTACTTATGTATTGTTGCTGTTGTTTTCCACTGTCTCCCAGAGCTTGCTCAAATTCACACCCATTCGGGAGTTGGTGATGGACAGGGAGACTTGGCGTGCTGCGATTCATGGGGTCGCAAAGAGTCAGACACGACTGAGCGACTGAACTGAACTGAGCCAGTAAAGCTATCTAACCATCTCCTCCTCTGCTGCTCCCTTCTCCTTTTGCCTTCTGTCTTTCCCAGCATCAGGGTTGAAAACCAAAGAGTTGGCTTTTAGCATCATTTGGCCAATGTATTGGAGCTTCAGCTTCAGTCCTTTCAGTGAATATTCAGGGTTGATTTCCTTTAGAAGTGACTGGCTTGATCTCCTTGCCGTCCAAGGGACTCTCAAGAGTCTTCTCCAACACCACAATTCGAAAGCATCAATTCTTCGGTGCTCAGCCTTCTTTATGGTCCAACTCTCACATCCATACATGACTACTGGAAAAACCATAGCTTTGACTACATGGAATTTTGTCAGCAAAGTGATGTCACTTGCTTTTTAATACTCTGTCTAGGTGTGTCATAGCTTTCCTTCCAAGGAGCAAGCACCTTTTAATTTCATGGCTGCAGTCACCATCCGCAGTGATCTTAGAGCCCAAGAAAAGAAAATCTGTCACTACTTCCATGTTTTCCCCTTCTATTTGCCATGAAGAGATGGGACCAGATGTCATGATCTTAGGGTTTTTTCTAAATTTTTTCATTCTCCTTTCACTTACATATTAACAGTTTTGAAATCTTCAGTTATAATTACAAGATTAAAATTAAATTAAAAATTCAGGGTCTCTATATGTTACCATCTTTAGTCTTTGTATAAAAATATACAGAGAGAGAAGGAATTCTCTGGTGGTCCAGTGGTTAAGATTCCATGCTTCCTCTGCAGAGCGAATGGGTTCACTCCCTGATTGGGGACCTAAGATCCCACAAGCTACACAGCCAAAAAAAAAAAAGGGGGGAGGGGGGCTACCAATACTAGCCAGGACTGAATTTAGCTAAAATCAGCCAATTTATTCTTAGAAAAACGATGAGACTTAGAACATACTGAAATTTCACTGAATTAAATTGAACTGAATTTCATTACTTGAAATTCCTAGGTCTTAATCAACTTTCTCTAATTCTGCCCACAAGTGTCTCTTAACTCTTGCCTACTCTACCTACCTAACCAATTGCTGGGCTCCCCGATTCTATTTCTGGCAGACCTCTCATCTTTCCCACCTCTTCCGTCTTCCCTGCCCCCCTTCCTCAGGTCTGCCTCCCATCTCTAGTTGCACACACTGCTGCTGGATTAATTTGGAAGCAGTAGTACCTGTTGAGTCACTCACCTGCTCAGGCGTGTGAATGGCTCCCAACTTCCTGTTCCCTCAAGTACAAAAGCCTCAGAGCTGCCAAAGGCCTCAACATCCCCTCTGTCTGCCTCCCTCCACCTCCATAACTAAGCCTCTCCCAAACCAGAGCTGTCCCCACACCCCAGACTGGTGCCTTTGTTCCTCGCCAGGTTTCCACCCGACTGCAGTGTGATGCATCCTCCAAGGCTCAGCTCTGCACATGGAGCCTTTCCTGGCCCAGCTGGGACAGCTTCCTAGCACCTCTCTGCGGTGGTTACATGGCTGCTTCCCTGTTGAACTTCTGTGTGCTTGTCATGTCTCCCTCCCGACTGTGGGCTCCTTGAGGGTAGGGGCTGTCTTTTTCCTCTTTGTGTCCCATACAGTATCTTTCACAGATAGAGTTTAGAGTTCTCTAAACTTGTGTTAAACTTAAAAGGAGACAAGGGACTTCCCTGGTGGTCCAGTGGTTGAGAATCCGCCTGCCAACGCAGGGGACACAGGTTCCATCCCTGGAAACTAAGCTCGCACGTGCCACGGGGCAACTAAGCCCGTGCACCCCCGTAAAAGATCCCACGTGCCACAACTCAGACCCGATGCAGCTAAACAAATATTTTTAAAGTATCTTTAAAAAATAAACAAACAAATAAAAGGAGGCAGGTTCTTTCAGCTCTAAATTACAGGAGAGAACAGATTGTTTCTTATGTTTGGCTAAGTAACAAACAAGGCAGGACACAGTTTTGCTGGCTATCGGCAAGGCTACTTGCGGAAATTAAGACATGGAGATAGATCTAAAACAATACATGCAGGGGAAAAGCAAAGCAGAATAATGAAGTGGCTTGGGGTCAGGAGAGAACAGATTTTTCTTATGTTTGGCTAAGTAACAAACAAGGCAGGACACAGTTTTGCTGGCTATCGGCAAGGCTACTTGCGGAAATTAAGACATGGAGATAGATCTAAAACAATACATGCAGGGGAAAAGCAAAGCAGAATAATGAAGTGGCTTGGGGGCAAAAATGTCGTGCCTGGGAATACTGGAACTGAGGGACCAGCCCTCTCATTTAAAGCAAAAATGTCTATCTCAATCCTTTTGTGACTTGTTGATTTTCATCCCTGGACAAAATCAGACATTCTGAAATATAAAGAACTCTGCTTAAACATGAGAGCGCAGATAATATTCGGAGAGCCCGTAAGGTACTGCCAAAACCTCTTGTTGTGGGCTCTCGCTCCTGAGAGACCTGGTCCTTTCCATCACTTAAAGTTCTTGCTGACCCAAGCTGGCCCGGACAGGTGAGGCAAGGCAGTCTGTGGTTACCTAGCTGCCAGCATCTATGGATGGCAACCAGGTTTGCTGCTGAATGGACAAGATGATGTGTGACCTTCTGATATATGCTAGTATTTTTCCAACTAAAAACACTGTTTTGGAACATTTTATTAATGAAGGAAAAACATTTGCTGTGTTCAAGAGAATAATGAGTCATGGCTTAGGGATGAAAGAGAACATATCAGTCAGACCTGAATCGACGGCCAAAGGAGAATTACGATAGGATGGAATAAAAGAGATGACTCTGAAAGCCCCCAATCCTGGGATTTGCCTGGCTTTTATCCAAGAAGATTACTTTGGGAACTAAATACGATTTCCCAGCTGTAGGGAGTCCCTGCTGCCCACTATCACCAGGAACACAAGATCATAAAATGGAAGCTTGGTAGAGTAAATGAGAAACAGCCTCTGCCTTCCACTCCCCTCAATGTACAGAGCTAATAAAAAGTGACTGACTTGGATGAATGTCAAATCTTACAGCCCTCAGTTATTCCAGCCTCTATAAAAACAAAATGAGTAATTTGAGGTTAGAGAAGATAGCTTCTTGTAATTATGATTACAAGGTCTAATCATTAGAACTTAAAAAAAAAATTAATGTAGCATGACTTCGAAAAGACCAACCAGCCAGAACTATTCATAGAAAAGCCTAAAGCCATTTATACATGAAATCTAGATAACTGTAAAAAAAATACTAATAAAAAAGATAAAGCTTGTCTCAACTGATGCCCTGAGTGGATAATCACAATTTGAGTTGTAAACATACCCTTTGTGTACACTTCATCTCGTCTCTTTGACTCTGTTATCTTTTTTTAGTTTATTAAAATCATGTATAACTGTTTCTCTTTTTCTGGAATGTTTCCTCAGAAGCAGACGAGCAAACGTCCATGTCACCCCGGGACCAAATCCCAATTACCTTCTTTTAAAGTCCATTTGATGGAGCCTGTCCTCTTGCTGACGGCATGCAGACTTCCATCCAGTGTTGACACAAACAGCAAGGTTTCTGGAAGTGTCACAGTGCTGGGACTCCCGGAAACCTGTGGTGAGAGGGAGAAGAATCGACGTGGTCAATGTGATCCTTCTTCTTGGTGTGCACAACCACAGACCAGCCCCTCCCTTACCTGACAAGTTATCCTTCTAAGATCCACCACATCACAGACGCAGAAACCGAGGCTGGCGAGCTGAAGTTCCCATCAAGGGCATGTGTCTGGACAACAGCTGGTTTAGGACCAGAACCAGATTGCCTTGTTCTATCTGAGCAGCGGTCCTTCCCACACAAGGGCTAATGACCTAACGTGTCAGGGACGGGGGCTCTGAAATAGTCCAAGGCCAGCCTCCACTGAAACAGATGGGGAGAGTATGTATGCTCAGCTTTGAGTTCCTTCTCTTGGTTATATTTTACTTTCTGAAACCTGGTTATCTTGCAAGACTCCATGCTAAAGTAGAACGCCAACACACCAACACACAACTTACGAAATTTTAAAAGGCAAGGAATGTGGCTCAGTGGTAAAGAATCCGCCTGCAACACGGGAGACTTGGGTTCGATCCCTGGGTCAGGAAGATCCCCTGGAGAAGGGAATGGCAACCTACTCCAGTATTCTTGCCTGGGAAATCCCATGGACACAGAAGCCTGGTGGGCTACAGTTCATGGGGTTGCAAAAGAGTTGACACAACTTAGCGACTCAACAACAAACAATAACAAGGAATTTGGGGGAAATATTTAAAGCAAAATAGGAAAAACAGCTCTCACTATAGGAAGAGTTTATATAATAGAAACACCAAGATTTTGAGAGAGACATATCATAAAAGAAAATGTATGACTCCGGGAGTTCAACTTGGTGCTCTGTGACAACCTAGAGGGATGAGATGGGGTGGGAGGTGGGAAGGAGGTTCAAGAGGGAGGGGATGCATGTATACTTATGATTGATTCATGCTGATGTATGGCAGGAAGCAACACAATATTGTAAAGCAATTATCCTCCAATTAAAAATAAATTTTAAAAAAATTTGCCATAATAACCCAAATTATTCTTACATAATAAAATACAATTTAAATTAAAACATGCCTTTTATCTTTAATGAATTTTTAAAATATTCTACAGAAAATGACCAAAGGTAGTGAAATTCACTTTCTCATCCACTATTGATTGGCAGTGAAAATTATGTTAGTGCAATCTTTCTGGAAAGCATAAAAGTATTCATGCTTTTGACTCTGTAGTTCCTCTTCTGCATCCTAAAGAAGTTAAGTCCAGCTATGGGAAAAGCTTACTGCACAATGATACTCATCAAAACCCATTTATAAACACACACAAAACAGGAAAGACCTGAATACTTCTAAATGGCTGAAACAAATCAGGACACAGTCAATGGAATATCATGTAATCATTAAAATGGCCCTTGGAAGAATCTACAATATAGAGAAAAACTTGTGTTGTCACATGAAAAGTATAGAATCCAAAATTTAATGTACGCTGTGGTTATAATTAACTGGACAGGTTTTTTTTTGCTTGCCTGTCCTCTAGGTTTGCTAGGAACTGTACACTCATCCACATGGTTTCCATGGGAGCAAAAGTGTGCGCAAGCAGGCAATAGCTGGTACGGTTTCCTAGGATAACGCCCTTCTGAGGTCTGGGTCCACTCAGCAATGCCACCTGTAATGAGATTTTCTCTTCTTTGTCACTGTACTGTCCACCAATCAGCTGGTTCCTGCAAGTCTTGAATTAAAAACAGGACAATGCAACCTGCTTACACTGCGACAGTTTAAATTTTGGCACAAATGCTTTTTTAAAAATAGCTGGCTTTTAGCACGAAACATAAAGACTGCATGGGAGCCTGACCCCCAAAATACCTGGTCACTCTTGGTAAAAAGCCAGGATGACACTAATTAACCTCCTAAAACAGATGGCTTTCTCCAGGGCAGCCTGAGCTGGTGGGATAAACACTCCAGTGCCCGCATTCCTTTTCTAGCGTGAAGACCCCCAGGCAGAGGGGCCACCAGCTGCCAGCACCGCCTCGCCCTCCCCACCGCCTCCACCTCTCTACCATCTCTACCTCTCGCCTGGGTGTGGCCTGCAGGGGAGAAGCCCCACCCTCCACTTTGCCCAGGGCAAGGGCCCCTTGCCTGGGATGAGTGAAATAACTGCAAGTCTTACAGTTCCTGCTGAATCTACTCTCCAGGTTAAGCCTTAAGGCTGAGAAGAAGAATCTGTTTTAACTCCGCTTCTGCAAGTAGGAGGTCAGTCTCAGTACAACCTGGCTAGGAAAACAGAAGCCCCAACACGATGGCTGCCCCGGGCGGAATCCAAAGCCTTGTACACCAATTGCCTAAAATTATTTTGGACCATGGGGTATGGATGGTGACTAGCCTCACCTAGACCTGCTCGCACCTGAACACGTATCACCTGGAGCACCTGGCCTGGAGAATAGCAGCCCTGTGATGACCACTGAGGCTGGAGCTACTCGGGACCCTGGGGCAGGGGCTACCTCCACTGACAAAGGGGAATGAACGGGTCTGCGACTTGATGTAGGCTGGTGGGATTAAGTTAGGTGGGGGCAGTGTGAAGGTCGACCAAATGAAATGGGAACATGTATGCATATCTGGGGGCCAACAGGTGGAAACGCCCTCCCTCTGTCACACAGTTCAGTCAGTCAGTCAGTTCAGTCACTCAGTCGTGTCCAACTCTTTGCGATCCCATGAATCGCAGCACGCCAGGCCTCCCTGTTCATCACCATCTCTCGGAGTTCACTCAGACTCATGTCCATCGAGTCCATGATGCCATCCAGCCATCTCATCCTCGGTGGTCCCCTTCTCCTCCTGCCCCCAATCCCTCACAGTATCAGAGTCTTTTCCAATGAGTCAGCTCTTCACATGAGGTGGCCAAAGTACTGGAGCTTCAGCTTTAGCATCATTCCTTCCAAAGAAATCCCAGGGCTGATCTTCAGAATGGACTGGTTGGATCTCCTTGCAGTCCAAGGGATTCTCAAGAGTCTTCTCCAACACCACAGTTCAAAAGCATCAATTCTTCGGCGCTCAGCTTTCTTCACAGTCCAACTCTCACATCCATACATGACCACAGGAAAAACCATAGCCTTGACTAGACGACCTTAGTCGGCAAAGTAATGTCTCTGCTTTTGAATATGCTGTCTAGGTTGGTCATAACTTTTCTTCCAAGGAGTAAGCGTCTTCTAATTTCATGGCTGCAGTCACCATCTGCAGTGATTTTGGAGCCCAAAAAAATAGTCTGACACTGTTTCCACTGTTTCCCCAAAACCCTGGGAATAACCATTCTTAGGCCTTGGCAATCATGTCAGGTTGAACAACCTGGGTGGCTGAAGTACTAAGACATTAAACTCAGAAAAAAGGAGAGGGAATTAAACTCGGGAGGTTTCCGTGGATATGTTTTTTTCTGTGTGGAAAAAGCTGGATGAGAGAGAGAAAGATAAAGACAGAAGGTTGAGAAGAAACGGGGCAGGAAAGCTGGGAGAAAGACCCTGGCCTACAATACTTCCCAGGCCTGGCCAAGCCCTGTCCTTGGGCCCAGGGGCACCCAGCCCGCGCAATCAGCTCCCCTGTTTGCTTAAGCTTGTTAGAGCTAAGTTTCTGTCCCTCGAAACTGAAACAGTCCTAAATACACACACACACACACACACACACACATCTCTTCACATGAGGTGGCCAAAGTACTGGAGCTTCAGCTTTAGCATCATTCCTTCCAAAGAAATCCCAGGGCTGATCTTCAGAATGGACTGGTTGGATCTCCTTGCAGTCCAAGGGATTCTCAAGAGTCTTCTCCAACACCACAGTTCAAAAGCATCAATTCTTCGGCGCTCAGCTTTCTTCACAGTCCAACTCTCACATCCATACATGACCACAGGAAAAACCATAGCCTTGACTAGACGACCTTAGTCGCAAAGTAATGTCTCTGCTTTTGAATATGCTGTCTAGGTTGGTCATAACTTTTCTTCCAAGGAGTAAGCGTCTTCTAATTTCATGGCTGCAGTCACCATCTGCAGTGATTTTGGAGCCCAAAAAAATAGTCTGACACTGTTTCCACTGTTTCCCCAAAACCCTGGGAATAACCATTCTTAGGCCTTGGCAATCATGTCAGGTTGAACAACCTGGGTGGCTGAAGTACTAAGACATTAAACTCAGAAAAAAGGAGAGGGAATTAAACTCGGGAGGTTTCCGTGGATATGTTTTTTTCTGTGTGGAAAAAGCTGGATGAGAGAGAGAAAGATAAAGACAGAAGGTTGAGAAGAAACGGGGCAGGAAAGCTGGGAGAAAGACCCTGGCCTACAATACTTCCCAGGCCTGGCCAAGCCCTGTCCTTGGGCCCAGGGGCACCCAGCCCGCGCAATCAGCTCCCCTGTTTGCTTAAGCTTGTTAGAGCTAAGTTTCTGTCCCTCGAAACTGAAACAGTCCTAAATACACACACACACACACACACACACACACACAAGTATTTTCAATATGGCTATAGGAAAAAAATGTAAAATTATAGCCCTAGTTTTTCCTCCTTTATTTTCTAAATTTTCTATAATATGATCATAAAAAGGAGACGGATAAGTTAGCAGGTGGAAGAGAAGCTGGGATTTAAAGGACCTTCAGCAGCCCCTAAATTCCAGAAGCCCTTTCCACCTCATGGTTATTAGGTAACCCAATCACCTTTGATCACTGAAATCCACCAAATAAGGGACAGAAGTTTAGAAACACAAAGGTCTCCCGGTCAGAGAGTGTACATCCAGAGAACAGAAGAGTTTCACTGTAATTAAAGCCTACAGTACAACTATAATTAACGAAATGCCCCCAAATACATCTCATCACAGTCTTAATACTTAAAGGGGCCAATATTTACTAAAACATATCCGTGCTGCTCCACTATTGGCATGCAAACGAAAATTAGCTGCTTTGCCTGAGCATCTTGGAAACCACAGGAAGAGCAATTGTCCATGGTTGGTTGGTGACTCGAAATAAAACACTCATCACATAACTAACATGGTCTTCTAAAAAACTCAGAAAGACCAGGTTTGGCTGGAGGTCGAATTTAGCAACCGAGAACGCTGAATTAATCACAATGTCCACAGTGACGTCACAAACCCCATCACACCAGACAGATTTTTCTCTTCTTTGAAGCTCTTGACAGTTTCAAATTACAGAGAGACACTCTGAACAGCATTAGTCTCTCATGAGGCAACTCAATATCACAAAATCTCTGCCTTTTCATTCTCCTGGCAGTTTTTAAAGCATTAAAATGCTTGCCCTCAGCTACAGCTGCTGTTTGTTGTTGTAGTTCAGTCACTAAGTCATGTCAACTCTGCGACCCCATGGACTACAACACACCAGGCACCTCTGCCCTTCACTGTCTCCCAGAGTTTCCACAAATTCGTGTCCATTGAGTCGGCGATGCCATCCAACCATCTCCTCTTCTGTCCCTACCTTCTCTTCCTGCCCTCAATCTTTCCCAGCATCCAGGTCTTTTCCAGTGAGTCAGCTCTTCACATCGGGTGGCCAAAGTACTGGAGCTTCAACTTCAGCATCAGTCCTTCCAATGAATATTCAGGGTTGATTTCCTTTAGGACTGACTGGTTTGATTTCCTCGCTGTCCAAGGAACTCTCAAGAGTCTTCTCCAGTACCACAGTTCAAATGCATCAATTCTTTGGTGCTCAGCTTTCTTTATGGTCCAACTCTCACATCCATACATGCCTACTGGAAAAACTATTAGCTTTGACCACATGGACTTTTGTCGGCAAAGTGATAAGTTGCTATAACTCACGTGAATGCAATAAGCAGCTAAATTCTGTGTGCGATACTGAGCACAGCTGAGAATGATGTGAATGTGAAACATTTAAAAACAACGCTTCATGATGACAGTCTTGCGTATCACCTTCACCCTGTTGGTGTTCCATTTTCCCTGTAATGGATAAAAGGGCTTCAGGCCCCAGAGCTACACACACTAGTTTCCAGAGAGCCTGAGAGCAGTAAGAAAAGGTCTGATCTTGCCAATCAGCCTGGAATCTGCCTTGTTTTTCAAGCTAGTGGGTTATGTACTCCTGGCTTCATTGGTGACTTCTAAAAAAGTAATTGCAGTGACATGGTAGAGGCCATTGCAGGTAATCTAGTCTAAAATGAGACATCCATTAGCTAATTGGTCCTCCTGGAAGTCTGGCCCTCACACATGAGGTGACCCTGACATAGCAACTCGGGAAATGCCCCATCTGAGGACCAGAGAGCTGGGCAATTTGGGTCAGATGACGCTGGGGAAATGTGTGCCTGTAAAAACAGCTTATTTACCTTAGGTTGATTTCGTTGTTAAAATCCAGCCCTCACTGCTGTGGGGCCAGGGCTGTCTCCTGTGAAAACATAATTCTCGGGCTGGATCCTCATGTTCAATTTTCTTATTATAAAGCAGGATTAAAATGCACCACATGCTTTGCATTTCCCACAAAAGACATGCGCAGCTACCAACTGCTCGTACAGAGATGATTAAAAGGTAGTTAAGTCTCCAACAATCTCATTTTCTAATATTCTAAACTCAGCTAATTGTCAGCTGCTCCTGCATTAATGAACTCAAATGATTATATTTCAGGCAAGAAAAAAAAAGTCCTTCCTAAAACAAGCTCTGGAATAACTTTGTTTTAGTACAGACAAAAGGGACTGTCTGTACAAACATCGCAAATCAAGTGTTTAGGTAGCACAAAAACAAATGAAACGGCCTCTAACACACCTTTTTTTTTAAGGTGTAAAAATATTTATTTATTTATTTGTTTGTTTGTTTATTTGGCTGCATTGGGTCTGATTGCAGTCGAGACTTGTAGGATCTACCTGAGGAGGGTTCAAACCCTGGCCACCTGCATTGGATATGTGGATTGTTAGCCACTGGACCACCAGGCAAGTCCCTTTAAGATTTTTTTGATGTGCACCATTTTTAACTTCTTTACTGAACTTGTTGTAATATTGCTTTTGTTTTATGCTTTGGTTTATTTGATCACTAGGCGTGTGGGGGTCTTAGCTTCCCAACCAAGGATCAAACCCCTCATCCCCCAGCACAGGCAGGCAAAGTGTGGAACACCAGCGAAGTCCCAAACCTACCAGTTTCTGAACTAGAACTTGGGACGTGTCAGGCCAGAGGCAGCTCCCCAGTGGCTGGAGAGGAGCCCTTGAACCTGGGGTCTGGTTGCAGGTGCCAGGCTGCCACTGACAAGGCTGCTCCCCTGCACCTACCCTCTGGCCCCTGAGGAGGAAGCAGGAAGCACACAGAACAAAGGGCAGCCCCATGCTCCCCCACCAGGGTTTTCCAAGAGGCTGCATTTTCCAAAGAAACACAATGCTTAAATTTCAGACACATATTTCAAGACCAGGCCACGGTTTAACAGACTACCTAATAACAATGGTCAGATCAATGAAGCCGGCACAGACCTTTCATCTCGAAGTCAGAGGGAAGAAGTGGGGCCATGCACACACGTGTCTGACACCCCGACTTCCAAAGTGATCTATACATGATACTCTAGTACTGGTTCTTTCCCCAAACTAGTATGTCCTTGTTTAGTTGCTAAGTCGTGTCAGACTCTTTTCTGAACCCATGGGTTGTCCATGGAATTTTCCAGGCAAGAATACTGGACTGGGTTGCCATTTCCTTCTCCAAGGCATTCTCAGGAGCCCAGGAATCGAGCCCACGGTTCCTGCTGTGTCTCCTGTAATGCAGGCAGGTTCTTTACAGTTGAGCCACCAGGGGAGACCACACACACAAAAAGAGAGGATGTGCACACTGAACAAGAGAGCCACACACTTCTCTGGTGGCGTGCAAACTGATCAGGTCCAACCCAAACGCCCATCTCCCAAAGCTCAATTTACAGGCACTTTCCTGGGAAACTTTCCCCATTCTTACCTCCACTCCAACAGACCAAACCATTTATAACAATTAGAATACAATAATCTGGCTAATTACAAAATGGTATTATTTTTGTTTCAGGAGTACCACATTGATTTCCAGGATTTGCTGAGAGGTGGGGTTTTTTGCTTGCTGTTTTTTTTTTAACTAATTTTTTCCTGCATGTTATTGGATTACTGTTACATAATCCTCACTTTTAGTTTTACTTACTTAATTTCTATCTGAAAGACACAAAGGCCAAGTCCATAAAAAGCAGAATTTTAATTTGGAAAATAGTTTAAAATGTGACAGTTCACTACCTTGGTAGTGTGTATTTTAAGGGACAATAAATCCATAAAACTTTTAAATAAAGACATGGAAATATTGCTTTAGTATGCTTGAGGTATAAGCAGAGGTTAAAGGGTGATTCTAAATGTTCTAACTTATTCTTGTGGGATATTTTTACTAGTTTTCAAGTCCGAGCCCCATATAGAAAGAATCTAATGATTGTGTCTTTGAACATACATACTCTCCCTGGTATAAAGAATCTGCCTGCAATGCAATAGACACAGGTTTGATCCCTGCTTGGGAAAGATTCTCCTGGAAAAGGAAATGGCTACCCACTCCAGTATTCTTGCCTGGGAAACCCCCTCGACAAAGGAGCCTGGTGGGCTCTAGTACGCAGGATCGCAGAGCTGGACACAACTGAGTGACTAAACCACCACCACCAAGGTTAAGAAAACCCTTCCACCAAACTGAAAATACAGCACTTGTATTAGTCTAGCAAAGATACTGGCATGTATCCAACAGAAAATCCTTATACAACATCAGTTCAGTTGCTCAGTTGTGTTCAACTCTTTGTGACCCCATGAATCGCAGCACCCCAGGCCTCCCTGTTCATCACCAGCTTCTGGAGTTTACTCAAACTCATGTCCATCGAGTTGGTGATGCCATCCAGCCATCTCATCCTCTGTCGTCCCCTTCTCCTCCTGCCTCCAATCCCTCCAGCATCAGAGTCTTTTCCAATGAGTCAACTCTTCACATGAAGTGGCCAAAGTACTGGAGTTTCAGCTTTAGCATCAGTCCTTCCAATAAACATCCAGGACTGATCTCTTTTAGAATGGACTGGTCCACATCACGATCAGTGGAGTAGGCTAGAAGAGCAAGCTCACAAAGCCCTTCCTTTGGGCGGCTTCCCTGGTGGCTCAGAGGTTAAAGCGTCTGCCTGCAATGTGGGAGACCTGGGTTCGATCCCTGGGTCGGGAATATCCCCTGGAGAAGGAAAAGGCAACTCCACTCTTGCCTGGAGAATCCCATGGACAGAGGAGCCTGGTAGGCTGCAGTCCACGGGGTTGCAAAGAGTCAGACATGACTGAGCGATTTCACTTTCTAGGTAAAGGCCTGATGAGACAGGTCCAACAAAGTGTAACAGAGTTTGGCATCTTCTGTTGTCCTCTGCTTTCTTATCCATAGGAACCATCTCCTCCATCACATGCACACGTGCAAGTCTTATTTTCTCTCTTTATGGTGCCTTGGCACATACCCCGGCACCCAATGCCCTTCTCAACTCCAAGCGTTATTGCTAAGGTTAATCATTAGAAGCTCTGATTCCCTATTCTAATCAAACTCTACTCCCCATCCCCTGTCTCACTGACATACCTGAATTAAGAGTCAAGTACCCAGTATGGGTTTCCCTTGCGGCTCAGCTGGTAAAGAATCTGCCCATAATGCGGGAGACCTGGGTTTGATCCCTGGGTTGGGAAGATCTGCTGGAGAAGGGAAAGGCTACCCACTCCAGTATTCTGGCCTGGAGAATTCCATGGACTGTATAGTCTGTGGGGTTGCAAAGAGTCAGACACGACTGGGCGACTTTCACTCACTCAGCTCAAATGTGGAGACTTCCATACAGTCATCTGTACACAGTGACACAGAAACCTCATTGGGTTTATCCCAGTCCAGTAGACTAAGGATGAAGAATGGAATTAAAACACCGGTGATATTAAAGAGACTTTTAGCTGTGTCTATGTTTTAATGGTTTCAGTCTAGGATAAAAATCATGCCAAACTCTGACACACTTTGTTTACCTGTGCTTAGATCAGCAATAATCCGTCAACTGTATATATTTCCTGCTAATCAGCCCATCGGCTGCTGTTTCTTGACATCAGGTCAATAAAAGTAACCGTGACATTTGCTTTGGATGGGAGTCAGGTATCTAACTGGGATGCAGAAAAAGGGCAAGGTTTAACTGAGCAGTGCTGTGTAGTTTCCAGACTCAGCCACTGAGAGAGTTAAACTAGCATTTGCAGCAATTCCTGCGTGTGGTATAATTAACCACCACCCAGTTCTTTGGTGGTCTAGGCTGCTCCTTTAATGGATCTGATAAAAGGTTCCTTCTAAGGCCCCATGATTTCTGACGGTAAAGGTGTGCTCATTTCACAACAGGTGAAGACACTTTCCCCAACTGGTTCTGGGGCCCCAGGCTAAGTGTCTAAGTTCAAGCAGCTGGCAGTTCCATTTGTCTTCACGGTCCCTTTGTCATCAGCTTATATTGACCCCAGGGGAGGAGCAAATATATCTGGGCATGAAAGGTGCTATAGGAAACCCTTTACCATACTGTGGTCAAGGTACCAAGCCCTCTTCTTAGGGTGATATCGAATCTTGAAAGTTGTTAAGCGTTTTATTAATATTAAAACTAAAACCCAAGGTTTCACCATCATTTAGTGGTTGAGATTTAGAATGCACGTATCACCACCATTATTATTCAGTCTTCTTCACTGAAGGGAAACAGCAGCAATGCAGGCCTTGTAAAAAACTAAGAATCTATTAGGCTCACTTACCTTCATGGAGCAGCATCGTAAACAAACAAAACCAATAAAAGTCTGATTAGACCATAAATTCATAAAGGGACTACCAGCTTTACAAAAAGCCAGATTTTATCTCTTTGAGTAGAACATTCATCTGCAGTTAAACCTATTATTAGGAAGTCTTCCTATGAAAACCTCAAGGGAAAAGAAAAGACTCAATTAGATACCAAATTTTTTAGCAGTTAACAGCAGTTAATCTGAAACTATCGATTTTGCTCTTTAAACTTGGTAAGAGATTCCTTTCTGCCAGAGAAGGACAGAAGGGGTCGAGTAGAAAGTGGATAAATGCTCTAGTTGAATAAACAGTACCCATAAACAACTGTATTTATGTATTTTATGACTTAATTGCCACCTAGGCCTGCCAGACGTTGCCAAGCTTTATAATGGAAGTCAAACACTATGAAATCTGCCTGAAGTTGAGCTTCTTGGCCAGATCAACTTTCCCCTAGACAAGAGTTTCCATTGTCTGAAGGACGTCTGAGGATTACCCACTGCCCGGCTGGCCCCATCCACCATGCTACCTTCCCCTCTCCAGTTAGCTGATGGTCCCGGAAATCCACATGGTTCCAGACAATAAAGATCAAACAAGCAGGGGCTGTTTACGGCTTCTGGGATATGTAACTTCAGCAACGAAAAGAACTGGAGAAGGTCACCTTACCGCAGCCTCTCATCACAGGAGAGGAGTCAAGGCCCAGAGGGTGAAGTGACTAGCCCAAGGCATCACCGACTGCTAACCAGACTGGAACCAAGGTCTCTCTGTCTCGCCTCCTGGTCCTCTGCACACTGTACCACACTATAATTTCCCTGCTTTAAACCACGGTTTTCTGAGAAACACAGGCTTCAGTTACTTTAGGCCTGGAGTCTTGCTGGAGATCAGCACTGTTCTGATGGGGAAGGGGTTGGGACCTTTCGGATGAGACACCAAATTTGTAATACATACGTACATAGCCACCCAACAGACCAAAAGGCACTTCAAATTTACAGGGTGGGGCGTTAAAAATAAATGTTCTGGATAAAAATTCCTGAGATCCCACTGTAGATCTAAGTGGGCACAGATAACATCACAAGAAGTCAGAGATCATGGCCTTAGCCACTATAAAAAAATTCCTGGACTACATTTATCCAGCCCCGTTCTGATGGTTCTTTAAAAAAGTGCTCTTTGATGATGATGGTGATGATACAGGGGCCACTGCCCATTCCTTTGATGAAGTGAGTCATTCTTTTAATGCCAGCGCCAAGGAAACACACATTACTGATTAGCACCGGACAACTCCTTTTGAATATGGAGGACCACTTTAATGACGCACGTACACCCATGAGCCTCACGTAGCAAGCCGTGACAGCTTCACTTTGCAGGAATAAGATGCTTCCAAAAATATCGACATTTTCACAGCAAAGAAAACTGTATAAACAACAAGACCCTACTGTATAGCACAGGGAACTATATTCAATATCCTGTGATAAACCATATTGGAAAAGAATATGAAAAGAGTGTGTGTGTATATATGTATAACCAAATCACTCTGCTGGTTTGATTAGAGACTAACACAACACTGTAACTCGACTATCCTTCACCAAAAACAAATTTTAAAATAAATAAAAAATAAAATCTTATGGCACAGGATTTCCATACTCTCAGCATAGGTTTCTATTCTCTAGGCTATTCTGAGAGGCAAATGTAAAGGTCCCAGTGCAATTCTCACACGGTTGGACAGAGATAGAAAAGTGTCAGAAACTGCTTGGAAGACTGTTGGCTCAGGCAGACCTTCGGAGTTGTGGTGTGAAAACTGCAGCCTGAGAAACTGGACGAGAGGGAAGGACCGCTGCCTCCTCCAGCGTATCTAGGGTGGGCAGGAAACGGGAGCAGGAAAGAATCACCCCAAGAGGACACAACACCTTCGGGTTCGAGGAAGAAGCCCTTCCAGACACAAAGGAGGACTGGACGCCCTCCGGGAAAAGGAAGAACGCCACCCAGGGCCGGGAGGGGAGAGGGCACAGGTCCTAATAGGACAGGCTCTGCCGCCAACAGGCTTCATCCCGGTCACGCTTCTGCTTTCTCTGGAGGTCATCCAACCTCACTGCCAACTTCTCAGGGCCAGAAGAATGGCTCCCATGGGCAAGTGACCTGTGGGGCAAGGTGGCTAAGCTTCCCACTCTGTTCTTTCTTTTGAAAACTGAGCAATAGCAGTATCCCATTGAATGCTCAGCAAAATAAACATGAAGGATGTCAAAGACAAGAGCTTCGTAAATATTAGGGAAGACCATTTTATTAAAGAAAACTGGTGCTGGCCAAAGATACCAACAGAGAGTAAACAAAACTCAAAACCTGATTATCCACTCTGTCCCAAACCTCAGGTGCTCCCCACCTTTTGCTCTTGTGGGCAGACAATACAATGTAAGAGCTGGTGGTAACAAGGCAGCAATAATGTAAGAGCTGGTACTGACAATCTCGAATAATCAAGAAAAGCTTAAAATGCTTGGTTTGTGGTATTTAAGAGGGAAGAACAATATAACTGCTGAAAAGGTGTCCACCCCACAGTTCTAGGGCTGTATCTGAAATACCTGGAAACTCACTTATGTGATAGCCCCCACTTTCTGACGATGTTGAACAGCTCAACGTATGTTTGCTGTGTTTCATATTTTGTGCCCAAACAGTATAATGTGTCTGCAAGAAGAGCAGTCACTGACTTCTCTGTGCCTTGGTTTTCTCACCTGTAAAATGGGGGACAACAATAACACTGATTTCAAAGCATTGGCGAGTTAATATATAATGGGTTAAAATGTATAAAACTCTTAGTGTACAGCCCTCATAAGTGTCAGCTCTTATGATTAATTCAGGCTGTGTAAGACGCTAGGAATTTTTTGGGACGACAGAGGATGAGATGGCTGGATGGCATCACCGACTTGATGGACATGAGTTTGAGCATGCTCTGGGAATTGGTGATAGACAGGAAATCCTGGCATGCTGCAGTCCATGGGGTTGACTGAGCGACTGAACTAAACTGAAGACACAGTTCTAATCACAACAATGATGTGATCCCTGCCCTCGTGGAGCTTACAGTCTAATAAGGGACTACAGGAGAAAAAAAAAAATAATTGCACAAACAGAATGGCAAATTGCAGTGAGTGCTATAAAATGGACATCCCAGGAACCATGAGAGTGTATCAGAAGCCAATCTGGTCTGGTGTTGCAGGGGTCATGGATCACAGTGTCAAATGTTTTCCATAGGGCCTAACAACTGAATGAAGATCTGCACGAACTGGGAGAAAGAAGAGAAAAATCTCCTGGGCAGAGGAAACAGCCTGTGCAAAGGCCTGGAGACTAAAAATAATTTGCTGGATTTGAGGACCTATCAGGCCAGGGCTGCTGAAGACAGAAAGCAGAGGGGTTACTGGGACAAGGAGGGGCTGGGGAAGCAGACAGAAGGCCAAGGGTGTGGGGACTTCCCTGGCAGGCCAGTGGTTAGGACTCCAAGCTTCCACTGCAGGGGACATGGGTTTGATCCCTCGGCAGGGAAGTAAGAACCCACAAGCCTCACGATGTGGAAACAAACAAACAAACAAACAAAACAGGCTGAGTGTGTACTTGTATGGAGTGGGTCACAAAATCCACATTTTCTTGGTTTCCTGCGTAGCTCACAGAACGAGCGGGAGGGCATGCTGTTCCTCCGAGTGCAAAGCAGACCTGGGGGGAAAATCACTCCTCGAAGGGGAAGCGTTAGACACGCCTAACAGTCTGTTCACAGCCCAGGTGAGGCTTCCTGGTGTTGTCATTTAGACTAACGTCAGACTGGTGCTGCTTAGTTGGTTTACAGCTGAATAGGAGCATTACATACTGAAACCTCATGGGAGAGTTTCATAAATGAGACAGTTTTCGTGGTGAAATATGGCCCACAGAGCAACCTCACGGCAAGTTCTGCTGCCTTGGAGATCCGTCATCTGAGGCACTTCTCCAGCCAGACCCCAGGCACTGGATCACAAGGCTCCCCTCAGGAGGCCAAGGAGTGACAGGCACCCTCTCCGGTGCGGCGGGGCGGGGGTGGGGGGCTCCCTCTGCAATAACTGCAGTCACTTCCAGGGCTATTTTCTCTGCAAGAGGCATAAATCCAGGGCGGGGGGGTGGGGGCGCTAACCTTCCAGGTTGTGGCTGAGTTCTGGATCACAGGCTCAAGATGTGTATAAGAGACAGCTGCTGGTTTGATTAGAGACTAACACAACACTGTAACTCGACTATCCTTCACCAAAAACAAATTTTAAAATAAATAAAAAATAAAATCTTATGGCACAGGATTTCCATACTCTCAGCATAGGTTTCTATTCTCTAGGCTATTCTGAGAGGCAAATGTAAAGGTTAAGAGACAGGGGGGTGGGGGCGCTAACCTTCCAGGTTGTGGCTGAGTTCTGGATCACAGGCTCACGTTACTCAGGAGGGTTGGCAAGGGCAGGCAGTATTTATCAATCTCTTCCAGGCACTCCCTGGTTCACGCTTCTTCCTGTTGGCTGACTCCCCTATGTCCAACTTACTTACTGACTTGCTTATTTCAACCCCCACCCCCACGCTGGACTCCTCTCTCCTACAGGTAACACAGAAAGAAGGGTACTGTTTTCCATGAGGCGCTGGAGCCTCAAGGTCTGTAGGACTCCTGCTTTCAAGGGTTTTACCATCTTGCAGAGAAACAGTGCCATACAGGGGAAAAGGCGGCAGGTCCCACGACTGTGCCCCCTGGAAGCTGAGCTGGCAGCATGCCCGGGCCCTGCCCAGGGCAGCTCCCTAAGATTCTGAGCCCACATGTCCCTGCTCAGGCCTGCCGCTCACTCTTCGGCCCATCCTGTGTTCGTGCAACTCCAAAGCCAGTTAAACCTTAAAACTCTAAGGGAAGGGACTTCCCTGGAGGTCTAGTGCTTAGGACTCTGTGCTTACACTGCAGGGGGAATGGGTTTGATTCCTGGTTAGGGACTAAGATCCCATGTGTCGTGCAGTGCAGTCAAAAATAAAAAATACATGGAACCCCCAAGGTGTCTCCATGAGCCTGTCACATGCTCAAAAGATGTTATTTGGATAAATGAAGCTGAAAGATGAGCCGGGGCACAGGGATGTATGTCCTGGTTTGCGCTCTGAACAAATCATTCAGTTTCTCTGTGCGTCAGTTTCCGATTCTCTAAAGAAGACTGGGTTGGGTGTGCCCTTTAGCTCAGAAGTAGGACAATCCACGGTTTAGCAGGCCCTCACCTCTCCTTTGGTTTACGGTGGATCCTTTTGGTCCCCAGTCAATCAAAACATGACCCAAACCCAAGTAAGAATGAGAGTGTTTAGAAGTCTTGATGCCTTTGAACACAGTCCCGGTCTTTCAACAACCCAGTCTCTCCACTTACCTTGAACTATTGCAACATTGAAAATTATAATAGTAATAATCTGATTCACTTTAAGGTTCAGGGTGGGGAAAAGAAACACCACAAAAATGGACTCGTGTGGGAGGAGATAGGTGACTCTCAAGTACATGTCCTTGCCATAGACTCTTGAACCAACCATCTCCTAATCTGAAAGGGAGATCTCTATTCTCCTCCAAACCACAAATGCGATAAGTGACTGAACTTCACCCCAGTGCTAAAAGCCCCAGAGACTTCCAAGTACTGAACTGTCAGATAAAGATGATGCAGGATTGGTGTCAGAAGCCACTGTGGTTTGGTTTCGAGTTCAGTACCCAAACTACAGATAAACATGTTCTTAATCTCTCTGTGTAAAGAAAACCATTTTCTTCTTTGCAAAACCAGACCCTGGCAAGTGGAAAATGAACCCTAACAGAAGGGCTGGATGAGGTCACTGGATTGTTTGGAGGAGGTGGTGACTTCGATGTCAGATTCCCTAAACTTGGCTTTATACTGTTCTTGTGGAATTTGAGTTTATCTGGAGATTTTATAAATACATCCACAGCAGGTAAAAACTATTCAGTTCTGTTTGTAAATACACACACACACACTCACACATATATATACACACCACATGTGTATCTGAGAAAAGAAACATCACAAAAATCAAAGAACCGCTGTCTCTGTCCCCTGAGTCACAGAGGCATCTTAATTTTCCTTAACAGATTTTTAAACTTCTTATGTTACTGTTAAAAACTGACAACAGTTACACTCAATACCTCATTTTTTTCTCAGGATTTGCAAACATACGTGAGTGGTCAATACCAGTCCTCCTGGGGACTTCCCTGGTGGTCTAGTGGTTAAGAATCCGTGCTGCCAAAGGAGGGGGTATATTTTAAGCCGTGGTCAGAAAACTCAGAGGCCATATACCATGCAGGGTGGCCAACAGCTACACAGAACAAAACAATGGAAGACACACCAGTCCTCCTGAAGCTCAGATGAGAGATCAACCGGAAGACGAACTGGCACAGAGACTGCAGCCTGAAGTGGCGCCATGCTACTCAGAGTGCAGGAGGGCACCGTGGTCGGGAGGCGCCAGGCTTCCGCGAGATCCTGCGGGACCACCGAGCCACGGCTGGCGAAAGCACAGCCCCGTGGCGACTCCAGATCCCGTCTCCCTTGCTCTGCTCTTTCTTTCCACAGGATTTCATCACCTTCGCACAGCCTGTGTATTTTGTATTGATCGTGCTGCTTGCTGTGTCCTGTCTGTCTCCGCCAAGTAGGTGGAAGCTTCTTGAGGGCAGGAGACTTTGTGTTGTTCATTAACGTGTCCCAGGCCCCTCAAACAGCACTCGCATATACAATAAAGGTGGCAGATGAACTGGTGGGATCCACTACTTTCAGGAGCTGGGGGGCTTGGAGGCTTGAGGCGGAGGAGCCCTCACCTTCCCCCAGCCAGCTAAGAGCGGAGGTGGAACAGTAGAGCGGGGGGACTCGTCCCTTTAACCTAAGTGGTGCCTAATCAGAAGACGTTTAGAAAGAGGCCCACGAAGAGGTCTCTAGTTCCATGGCCCTGTTTTACAGATAAAGAAATACAGGGGAAATGACTCATTTGCCGGAATCTCCCAGCACCAGCCCCTCACCTCCCAAGTCCCTCTCACAGAAAGAAGCCGTTTTTATCATGGAGATCAAAGGTGTGCATGAAGGGATTTCCCGGGCGGCTCCAGTTGAGTTAGGACTCTGCACTTCCACTATAGGAACTAGGCTCCCACAGCCAAAAACAAACCAAAAAAACCCCATGCATGAAAACAGAAGACTGTGCCTGTAAACGACATCTCAAAACAGCTAAAATGACCAGCTATACTAGTCTACCTGCTTAATGAACACAGACCCACTTGGGACTTGCCTAGGATTAGTTCGGTCGGGAAACCCAGCTCTCAGCCTGGAGCTCACCCAAGTGTTAGGTTAGAGGCCAAGCCCCGTGCAGAGGCTGTCTTCAGGGGCTTCCCTGGTGGTCCAGTGGTTAGGACTCTGTGCTTCCACGGAAGGGGACCCAGGTTCAAACCCTGGTCACGGAACTAAGATCCCTCAAGCCCCACAGGGCAGCCAAAAAAAAGAGGCCGACTTTACAGAGTGACCTCCCACTTCTGCTGACTTCTGTCAGCACGATTCTGGCAGAGTTTAGATGTGGTCTGGACCAGTCCATGTGAGTTTCAGAAGTGAGCTTCCTCTTGTTCCTAAATCAGCTTTTAGGATTCTCTGGGTAACAACCGAGGGGCAGTGGCTAAGAGGGACTCGCCATCTCCTGCGGTGCAGCCTTTCAAAGGTGCATCTGCTGCAAAAAAAGACCTTCAGGCTATGATAATCACCCAGATGCTCACAATACTCCAGATCGAAGAAAGGGGAAGGAGAACAGCACAAAGTGGGCCCTCTGGCAACTCATTTCCAACGCACACATTCTCACCCTGCTAAGAAAGTCCCTCTTGGCTTCATATGCTGCATTCTTGTACTCTAACAGTTCAACTCACTCCTTCCACAAATTTCTCCCATACCCACTTGCCTTGGCTACTTCACTCTGGCTACAAACTTGAAGAAAGATTTTATTACCCACCAGGGGATGTGAAGGAACCTGGAAGACAGTGTTGTCCGGATTCCTTCAGGCCTCTTAATGTATGAAGAAGGCAAAAATAATACATCAGCTTAAGTGGAACTGCAATTCTAAACATCTTATAATTCAATAATGAGATGTATTTGAATGTAAGGCCAGTTATCGGTTAAAGCTGATTTTTTAAAAAGCAAATTCAGTAGTTAGTACTCAAATAACAACAACAAATATCCATCTGTCTGGAATTACTTGTGCTTTAAAAGGTGGATATCTTCACTTTCATGCATTGGAGAAGGAAATGGCAACTCACTCCAATATTCTTGCCTGGAGAGTCCCAGGGACGGGGGAGCCTGGTGGGCTACCGTCTACGGGGTCACACAGAGTTGGACACGACTGAAGCAACTTAGCAGCAGCAAAAGGTGGATATAGTGTACTCGAAAACACATAATATGTTTCCCAGGTGCGCTTAGTGGTAAAAAATTCGCCTGGCAGTGCAGGAGACAAGGGTGCGATCCCTGGTTCAGGAAGACTCCACATGTCAAGGAGCAATTAAACCTGTGTGTCACAACTACTGAGCCTGTGCTCTAGAGCCTGCACTCTGCAACAAGAAAAACCACCACAATGAAAAGCCCACGCACCGCAACTAGAGAGCAGCGCCACTAGCCACAAGCAGAGAAAAGCCTGCACAGCAACGAGACCTAGCCCAGCCAAAAAGAAATAAATACATATATATATAAAGAAAACATATAATGCTAGGTTCTCTATTTCTACCTTTTTTTTTTTTTTTGGCTGCACTGCATGTGGGATCTTAAGTCACGAAACCAGGGATCGAACCCGCATTCCCTGAACTGGAAGTGCACAGTCTTAACCACTGGACGGCCAGGTAAGTCCATCTATTTCTAGTTCTGCCACTAACTAGAGGGATGTATCAATCCTAACTTCCATATAACACACGCTGAAAGCCAGCGGCTCTGGTCTGGTCCAGGGTTCTATGACATCACAGGGCACAGATGGACACTCGCTGAGCCCAGGATTAAGGAGCAAGGCTTCCCTGATGGCGTCAACCTGGCTGCACATTACAGTCACCTGGAGTTTATTTAAAAAAAAATTTTTTTTTTTAAAGAAAGCATGCGAACCTCCTCTCTTAGAAATTCTGATTTCATTCATCTGAAGTGGGGCCCTGGCATGAGGTTATTTTAAAAGGTCCCAGGTGACTCAGTCAGCGGTGTGGGGAAGCACTGACTCAAGTTAACACCTTCCCATTGCAGCTGAAACAGGTGTTTCACTCCTAGAGGCTCCTCAGGAATCACGGGTCATTTGCTTCAAGAGGAAGGAGATCCAAGTTAGTTTTGGTCAGCAAACTCCCCTGACCCAACTGGAGATCGACGGCAATGTCAGGTTCAAGGTTTCTGATGGCACTGTTGGTTCAGAAAATGTATGAAAAAAAAAAAAGAAAAATCCGGTTTCCATGACAAACTCTCCTGTAGCCAGGACAATGATTCCCCCGACTCTGAAATACAGAGGGGAAGATAATCTCTTCAAGGAAGGGGGTGGTTTTGAATTATAATTATAAATTAGTCTGTTAACAAGGGAAATCATGTTTCATACATAAGAGGACTACCTTGGATCAAGGTTCATTTTTTTATTAGTGAAACATCATGCTGAGTGAAAAATGAAACTGACTTGGAATAATCACAAGCCATTTATCTCCTGGGGTTTGGCAGTGGGAAAATTAATCTCACAGCTGATATGAGGGGCCGATCAAGAGAGCACCACACACTGGGGGTCACGTCCACCCAAGCAAGTATCTTGGAACCCCTCTCATTGTGTGGAAGGAAACACTGTTGATAAGATCCCATTAAAGAATGCAAATTACAGCTAGAGCAACATTTTCCTTATTCCCTGCCCCAAACCCATAGCCCATTCACCCAATGATAAAAGAGCTCCTTGTCTTATTGGTCTTCAAGAGCCTCCAAGAGAAATCTAATCAATATTCACTGAGTGCCTGCTACAGAGGGTATGGCTGACTCACCGTGCTAAACACCATAGAGGGTGCAAAGATGGGCAAGACAGTTCCTGCCCTCAAGGACAAACCGGCAGGAGAAGTGTGCCACCCCATGCAGGGGGACATCCTGCCCCCTCCTCTCTCTGTCACCACCCTCTCCTAAGACCCACCTGAGCTAACCAGGCTCCCTCCAAGGTGGCCTAAGGGCCAAGCCTACTCCTCTCATGTCATCGAACACCCACATCCTGGTGCCAGAACCTGGTGGGAGGTGGGGCCCTCTGCAAAGTCAACCCGCACCCCAGACCCAGCCTGACCATTAGAGAGTTCTGTCTTTTCGGGACCCCTTGCCCAAAGCTCTGACTACAGTAGGAAGGAGCAACTCTGGTTAAAGGCTTCTAAGATGTGAACTTTCGGTTTTGCTATTTCAGAAACATTTTGGGTCAAGACCTTACAGAAAAACATGCACCTGCTTGGATATTATTAGACCTCAAGCAAAGAATCGAGCTTAAATGGCAGGTTTGGTGCAAGCCTCTTCATCTGTACTGTCCCCACAATCGACGGATGCAGTCAATGTTCCTGATGGAGATGCTCAGACGGCAGCGTTTTCACCCAAAAGCTGCAGCTTTCTCAGGTTGAAATGAAGGGTGAGACGCTGTGACTGTCCTGGGAGGATGCAGACCATTGGAGCATCTCCCCAAGCCAACAGCAAAGCCTCTTTCCGCTCCTTCTCTGGACCCCATCTCTCACTGCAACACGGCTCGGTCAGTCCTCAGGTTTGTTCTAACAAACGTACCAGAACGTAAGCACTGCAAGGGCTGCTCTTCAAAGGGACGCAGGAGGGTCAGGTTCAAGGTGCGGTTCCCTCACTGGCCCATGACCATGGACAGGTCACTGGCTCTGTCTGGCCTCAGCTTCCTCATCTATCTGCCATGGGAACACAGCAAAGCAGTGACTGTTGACCTTGGGAGGGCAGTGGTGGTGCCTGGGGGAGGGTAGTACCTGCCCCGAAATACCACCCTCGAAGGTTCTAACCTGCTCCCACCACTGTCACTGATGGTCGTGCATCCCACTCCTCAGGTGGGGGCAGGGTGGGGAAAATATTAAGACTTAGTGGGATTTCCCTGGTGGTCCAGTGGCTAAGGGTCCACCTCCCAATGTAGGGAGCCCAGGTTCAATCCCTGGTCAGGGAACTAGATCCTACATGCTGCAACTAAGACATGGCCTAGCCAAATAACTAACTAAATAAACAATTCTTTTTTAAAGATGTATTGGTCTAAACCAGCAGGATCTTCTCTAGGAGTCTCACATACTCTCTTTCCTGTTGCTGCATAGTCACTAAGTGGTGTCTAGCTTTTTGGGACCCCATGGACTGTAGCCCACCAGGTTCCTATGTCCGTGGCATTCTCCAGGCAAGAACACTGGAGAGACGTGCCAGTTCCTTCTCCAGGAATCTTCCCAACCCAGGGATCGAACCCATGTCTTCTGCATTGCAAGTGGATTATTTCACCACTGAGCGACCTAGGAAGCCAAACACACTCTGATGGGAAGCTATGCATTTATCCATACATGCTCTCACTGCTCACAATACATCTGGAAATTTTTGGGAAATTTTCTTCAAAGAATATACTTTTGAATCCTCTAAGAGGTAGAAAGTCTCTCATTAGTTTTTAGAAACAACCCAAAATCCAAGTGCCCTTTATAAATCATGCAATCAAGCTAAGTAATAACAGTTTTGATCAAAACTTCAGTGTGGGCCATGTCAAAGCTATATTCAAGCAGAGGCTGGAAAAAATTGGGAAATGTTTTAAGTTGTGTAAGAATAAACAGCTTGAGAATTAAAAAAATAAATACTTATTTTTTCAGGGCTCCTTTTTTCATTTTAAAGTTGAATTATTAAATGACACTTAAAAAAAAAGTTTAAAAAAAGACTGATTTATTTGACATGAACACTGACCCTGAAGGGGTGATGATTTTGAAAGACATGACATCCTCTTGGATGAAAAAGTTCAGGTACATTTGCGGAAAAAACAAAACAAATATTTCACTCTATTGTCAAGTGGTACATTAATTTTCCCAGGAAAAACAGCTGTATGGACAAGCTAATGTTTTAAGAACTGTGACCTCCAAAAGAGACAAACAATGCATCAATTTTTGATTTATAAACAGTTTTAGTCGAAATTTTAAATGGCCTCATAATCAATTATCAAAAGAATTGTGGGAATTCCCTGGCAGTCTAGTGAAGGACTCTGTGCCTCCACTGCTACGGCCAGGGTTTAATCCCTGGTCAGGGAACTAAGATCCTCAAGCCTTGTGGCACACACAACAACAACAACAAAACAATCTTTTCTGTAGAAGGGGCTACCCATAAAATCAAACTCAAAGAATAATGCTGAAGTATTTCTGAAGCCACATCTGCTAGAAAGCTGATCTGAAACCACAGCAGACCAAAGGACCTATATTAATTAACATTTCTCGATAGGTTTGTAGGTACACAGGGCATCATGAAGGAACTGCTGTGATTATTCAGGTCTTTGAAATATAAGCAAAATAAAACCTACACATTCCGTTTTCAGGCTTTAAATCCACCCTGCTGAAAGGAAACACTTTAAAGCTTACTTTAAAATGGCTATCATGAAACCAATTTAAGGTTGGTTTGTGCTTTTTAAAATATCTACTATTGCTTGAGGGCTGGAGGAGGGAGCTCTTAAAGAATACATATGACCAGCAAATTCCAGCCCTAGGAATTTATCCCAAGGTAATAATTAAGCAGTTAAGATGGGCTCTGGAGTTTAGCAGTAAGGTTTATCACAACTGTTCATAGTAATGAAAATTAAAAGCAGCCTGCATATCTAAATGGTTGAGTAGTCAAATTACGGTATACCCATTCAGAGAAGTATTACAGTGAGCTGTATACAGGAAAGCAGCCAGTGAGAATAATGTTGTAGAATTAAATTTACTGACCCAGTAAGATCTATGAAATATTCCAGTTTGGGAAAGAAAAGCATAACTTATGCAAAGTGAGCACATAAAAATATCCAGAAGGACATATATCAAGATATTAATAGACTAGTCATCAGAGAAATGCAAACCAAAACCATAAGGAGTTACGACTTCACAGCCACTAGAACAACTGTAATTTAAAAAAAAAAAAGACAGATATTAAGCGTTGGTGAGAAACTGAAGCCCTCCTAACTGCAGGTGGGAATGTAAAATAGTGCAGTTGCTTTGGCAAATGGTTTGCCAGTTCCTTAAAAGGTTAGACAGAAAGTTACAACATGACCTAGAAATCCCACTCTTCAGTATATACCCAAGAAAAATAAAAATACATGGCCATTCAAAAATTTGTACCTAAACATTCACAGCAGCATTATTCATAATAGTCAAAAAGGGGAAACAACCCCTGTCCATCAAATTAAGAATGGATGTACAAAATGGGGGATATCCACATAACGAAATATTGTTGTTTAGTCACCAAGTCCTGTCTGACTCTTTTCTACCCCGTGGACTGTAGCCCGGCTGGAGTGAGTTGCCATTTCCTTTTCCAGGGGATCTTCCCCACCAAGGGATCAAACACATCTGGACACTGCAGGTGGATTCCTTACCACTGAGCCACTAGGCAAGTCCCAAGGGAATATCATTCATCAATAAAAAGGAAAAAAGCACTGATAGAGGCCATAAGATGGATGAACCCTGAAAATGTTACGTGAAGTAAAAGAAGCCAGACATGAAAGACCACATGATTCTATTAATATGGAATGTCCAGAATAGGCAAATCTGTAGAGACAAATGGAGATCAGTGGTTACTGGGGGCTGGGAGGTTTGGGGGATATAGGGTTAACAGGTATGGAGTTTCTTTTGGGAATGATGAAAATAACATAAAACTGTGGAGATGGCTGCACATTTCTGTGAGTACACTAAAAATCAGAATTATATATTTTAAACAAGTGAATTTTATGATATGTGAATTACAGCTCAAAGGGATGACAGAGATGGTTGGACGGCATCATTGACTGGAGGGACCTGACTTTGAGCAAGCTCCAGGAGTTGGTAATGGATAGGGAAGCCTGGCATGCTGCAGTCCACAGGGTCACAAAGAGTCAGACACTACTGAGCTGAACTGAAAGCTGTTAAAATGTTAATAGAAGTAATGTGTGCGTAATATAATTATAGGTTTATTGTGTTTATTTTTAAAATTTAGACTATCTATATTTTCTAACTCTTTTTTTTTTACCATAAATATGATTACTTGAGAGGTTTTCCCAACTCTTCCCATCGTATTATACAAAAAGCACCAAATAGAAAAGATTTGAAGAAAAGGAAATCTACCTTTCTTACAATTGTGGAATAACTGGAAACAACCCGTATGACCCCAGTAGGGTGATCACTAGGCAAAGCATTACCACATTAGCCCTGGTCAGTTCTGACCCCAGTCCCTATCCTGAGGCTGACACAGAAGGCGGAAATGCTTTTTGCGTGGATGATGGTTTACTAAGGTGCTACTGAAAGTGACAGACGCGGTGGTGCACTCAGAACACTTCCTAACAGGTCACAGGAGACGTTTGGTAGGAAAAAAAAAAAAATGAACAAAAATACAGAACCCTCTTTTATACTGTTCGACCTCCTGTGTGTTTCTATGTGAACAAAGATCATAAAATAATCAGAAGTGATGCAGAGCCCGTGTAAAAATAAAAAATTTTTTAAGTCGTGTATGCAAGGACCTTGGGACTTTGTTTGGTGTTTGAGAGGAGGGTGGGTCTCTAGTTCTACTTTTCCCAGTCCACACGTGTTCTGGTGCAGTCGCTCATTTAAATATCCCTAAGCACTTGTTGCTCTGAGGCAGCAAACCCTGAAACCAAACGTGGAATATAAGATAAAATAAGGGGGGGAAAAAATCCCCAGGCCCTGAGAAATACAGCCAACCAGCATGTTTATTATTCACAGACTATGATTCACTGTCCCTGTTTTTTAAGCCAGCATCACACTCTAATCATATTGCTAGGTTACAGGCCCTGAGTTATGCGTGCATAATAAAAACGGAATCCATCAAAATGACACATTAGGCTTTTCTCCCCTATATCATCTCTTTAGGGAAAACATTTGATCATGATAAAACACACACAGTATTAAACCTAAATATTACTGTGGATTCCCAAAAACAAAGAGGTTTCCAGTGAAAATGAAATAGTTATCCTATGAGTATTCAACCTGGAAAACAGAGTTGCCATCAAAGGTAGGCAAAAAACTACATTCCCAGGAGGCCCATGCAGGTCCTCTATTCGGCTCAGACAGGAGGAAACCTTTATGTGGCTCACTGGCTTTTATATTCAGGAATATGGTTTACCATCAAACTTTCTCAAGAATCACTCTCATATACATTTTCTCTGGTGATTTTAGAAGTTGTATCACTGTGGAGAGCCACGTGAGCATGCAAGTTAAAGAAACAAACAGATGAATGTGCACTACAGTCTAATTTCACGATCAGCAGTCTTGAACGTGAGCTTCAGGAAACACTCTCCTCCATTATATAAATACTTGAGACCTCCTATGAGGACAATTCATGCAGGTAATAAGAATAAATGAGAAGAAAGGCTGTTTCTAGGTAAGACTTAACATCTCAGTGTGTTTTTGTGGACATTTCTCAGGGATCTTGTTTAGTCCCCTCCAAAACCCAAACATCACCTCAATAAAAGAGATCGCATATCCTAAAGTACCTGAAGAAAGTACCCTCCCTTGCATTCCACACATCTCTTTGGTACCTGAGAGAAGTGGCACCCAAATGTGGCACAATGAGGACCACAGGGCAGCAATGATGTGACAGCAACGATCCACCACAAACCAACATTAGGCACAAGATCCAGGTCCAGGAAGGAGGAGGAAAGTCACTGACTGAATAAAGCACCTTCTGGATT
Source organism: Madoqua kirkii (assembly GCA_006408675.1). Taxonomy (NCBI): domain Eukaryota; kingdom Metazoa; phylum Chordata; class Mammalia; order Artiodactyla; family Bovidae; genus Madoqua; species Madoqua kirkii. The sequence continues at coordinate 98,751 of SJYC01137506.1, forward strand.
AAGACAGGCTTGGCTGCTTAGAAACACCGATGTAGCTGCATTTTAGGTCCAATAGCCTAGAGTTTCGGCTTGTGGATGTGTGGCTAAGACACACACTGAAGGAGAATCACAATATTGCCTCCACTGCACTTGTTACTTCATCAATCAAAAAGAAAGCATCAAAAAATTATCCCTTGCCCAGGCATTGTATAACATTTAAAAATGATGACTTACGAGTGAAAAACACCTTCTGGGGGATGGGATGGCAAGGAAAATTTACATTATTATCTAATGTGATGTGCCAGGTCTCTTCACACATATGAGTGTGTCAGCTGTCCCCATTTCACAGATCAGGAAACAGAGTCTCAAAGACTCTGAGGACACAGCTACCCAGGGACAGGAAAGCACTCAGGTTTGTCTGATTTTACAGCTCTACATTCTGCATGGAATATCATTGCAGCCTAGTTTAACTGTAAACTCTGCATTTAGAACTTCAAAATAATAATTCCTGGATTATCTGCTGGTGCAGTGGATAAGAGTGCACCTGCCGATGCAGGGAACACGGGTTCGATCCTGGTCTGGGAAGATCCCACGTGCCACAGAGCAGCTAAGCCCGTGTGCCACCACTACCCAGCCAGTGCTCCGCAACAAGAGAAGCCACTGCAATGAGAAGCTCGAGCACAGCAACGGAGACTCAGCACAGGCAAAAGTTAATTAAAGGAAAAAAAGATGTTAAAAAATAACAATTCCCACTATGTTTGGGGATCGAAATTTTTACTGGTAGGTGATTCTGGGAGTGAAATTCTGACCTTTTCCCTAAAGCGCTGTTACACTCAAACATAACTTTTGATAAGGGTCTGAACTCTTTTACCAAGAACTCTGGGAATTTTGGATTCTAAATACAAGCTGGAAATATTTACATGAACTGAAACTATAGAACCAGTTAACGGCTACAGTTATTTTTGGTTCTTTAGCCAAAGTTATTCAATAACTGAAACACTAGAATCCAGTGACAGAACAGTTAACGAAAGGAGGTGGCAAAGAAAACCAGATACACAATGATGATACGAAATGATTGGTTTCCATGGCATACATTTTGGTCATTCTCTTTACACTCTTTTTTGTGAACGGATGCCAGGCACCAATTAACCCATCCAAGATGAAATGTTCAAGTTCAAGACCTGACTCCTGTTGAGAAAGTGGATTTTTTTTTCCCTCAACTAGAAGGAAAACTTATCTTACATGACTTTTGTGGAGTGTGTACAAATTTCCCTTAAAAAAAAAAAGAACTTGAATTTAAAAAAAAAATGGCCTCCTACTTTTTCAGCTATTTCCAAATTCTTGTTACCTACCCCAAGAGCACAGACTAATATTTTCCTAAAATGCGTAACCTCCAAAGACTTCACGCTATGGCACTCAGGGACACACACGTTCATTCTTCACCTGAACACCTAGTACCTGATACACCATATTAAAGAGTACAAAGTGGAGGTCATTAAATAGAGCCTGCTCCTGTGTGCCATGCCCACATCCTGAACAATACATTAAAACACACACACACACACACCTAAATTAGGTTCTTCCAACCAGAAGGGGGGTTAAAAAGAAGCCGAGTTTGTCTACAAAATGTCCTCCCAGCCAAGGTGTCGGAGTCCACCGCCTGAGAGAAGGCCCGAAATCGTTAAATAAATGTATACCAGGCTCTTCTCTACAGAGAAAAAAAAAAAAAAAGATGAAAAGGCGTTTCGGACAGCACCGCGGTGTTCTCCCACGAGGAGACAGTCTTTCGTTTCAAGTTTAGGAGCAGCTTCAGCGCTGTCCCATATGGAGTTTTTAAAAACGAGTCCAATTCCCACCGCTTAACCTGCTTAAGGAAGTCTTGCTGCCCCCAAAGGAAGCCCGCTGCCTCCAATACCAAGAAACCTGCAAGGCAGGTATGCAGAGTCAAACCCTTGGGGAAAGAATGTTCAGCCACTTTCAGTGGCATTTGTTTCCCAAAGTTTTCTCATTTTGGAAAGTTCAAGCGAGGATTATAAACGCAAGACATTCCCTTCCCCTTGGTCACAGGGCCCTTCCTGCCCTCCCTGCGCGGCCACCGCCAGGCCAAGCCGGCTCCCACCTGTGGAAAGGGTCCGACAGGTGGGACGGCCTCCCAAGGGCCCCGGGCCTTCTGGACACCCTGAGGTGCCGCCAGGGCGACACAAAGTTGCGCTGGAGAGCACGCGGCCCGGGAGGCGCTGCTCGTGACAGCCGCGCCGGCCAGCGAGGCCCATGGGTGGCAGACGCCTCGGCGGGGCCGGCCGTGGCCGCCACTCGGGCGGGTCAGGAGACCGCCTCTCCCCGCCCAGCGTCGCCTCCGCCCCGGCGGGCGCACGGAGCCCGGGGCCGCCGCCGCCGCGTTCCCAGCTCGGACCCCAGCCCGTGCCGCGCTGTCCCCCACCCCAAGCTTCCCGGTCACTCACCCCGGGGCCGGGCAACAGCAATGCCAGCAGCAGCAGCAGCAACCGGACAAGCATGGCGAGGACTCGGCCTGGCTCCTGGCCGGCCGGCCGGCTCCAGGGGGGCGGTGCGGGCAGGCGAACAGAGGACGGAGCGGGGGCGTCGCGACGACAGAGCGGCGGCGGCCGGGACTCAGGGGACGCAGCGCTGACTAGGCGGTGGCGGCACCCCCATTCCCGGCCCTATAAGTGCCGGGCGCCGGCGCTTCTTCCGGTCGGGGCGGGGCCGGAGGCGGGGCCGACCTAGAGGCGGGCCTGGGATTGGGCGGGGCCCTGGCTCGGGGCGGGGATTGGGCTGGTCTGGGCGGAGTTGTCGCGGGAGGGGCGGGGTTATAGGCGGTGCCAAAGGCCTCCAGCTGGCCTTGGGTCCCTTGGCCGAGGCCGCGGGAGAAGAGGACCAGGCCTCTGCGTTGGGCATCTAGGGGAGCTGAGTGATCGAGGCAAAGAACTTGTCTGAAGCAAGTGGAGGGCGGTAACCCGGCACGTGGGCACATTCCCTGCCCCAGGCGGTCCCACTGACCGCCCCCCACCTCCCGTCTAGGGACCCTCTGCGTCAGGCTGGATCAGGAAAGGCCAGGAGACAGGCGGTGCCTTGAGTCCAGAGCCCCGTCGTGGTGGGATCTCCTGAGCGAAGGCAGGCAGCTGGCAGGAGATTCCTGCAAACCCGGCGTTTCTGCTCTGCGTGTGGCTATCGCTGAGCTCGCATCCCTGGTGTCCTCCATTTGCGCCTCAGTTAACCCAAAGGTCCCTTTCTTCCCTTTCTTTGCTCTCAGGAATTCCCCTTCAAATCATATCCAACAGCCACCAATTCCCTTTGGTATAACCATGGCCAACTCTTTGGCCAAAAATTACAAACAAACCATTTTTGGCTGCTGGTGTCATGTATGTTTATGTGGCATTTGTAGATGTGACCTTGTGAGGCTTGACATGTGTCAAGCTTGGAGAAAGTGGGTTTGTTGAGGACTAGTACAAGGTCCTTTTGAAGGCTATGGGCTCTTAACCTCATTTAAAGAGCCTGGAAGCTGTTTGGTCACTGGGTCCCATGCTGCTCTCCACTTATATAGGTGAAAACTGAGAGAGAGGACATTGTAACAAGAGAGAGGTTGGAAGCACATTTCTATGTTCTAGGAGAAGAAAAAAACAAGGATAGCAACTTCTCTAATTTTTCTTGACTTGTTCATATGACAGTCCAAGATTTTTCAGGGATTAGGGGAAACAAGTAAGGAATGCTAGGGAAAACAAAGAAGTAGTCGGGATTGTGTTCAATATCTTGTAATAACCTATAATGGAAAAGAATCTGAAGTACACACATACACACACACATATGAATTACTTTGCTGTACACCTAAAACTAACACAACACTCTAAATCAACTGTTCTTAAATTATTGTTGTTTAGTCACCCAGTCATGTCCAACTCTTTGTGACCCATGGATTACAGCACATCACGCTTCCCTGTTCTTCACTATCTCCCAGAGTGTACTTCAATTAAAAAAAAAAAAAAAGAAGTAGTAGAGAACTGACCAGATGTCTTGTCTGGATATATGTGAGCCAATCTTGTCTCATTACAGCAGACAGAAATGCTCATAGTGGGACTTCCTTGGTGGTCCAGGGGCTAAGACTCCATGCTCCCTATGCAGGGGGCTTGGATTCGATCCCTAGTCAGGGAACCAGATCCCATGTTCTGCAACTAAGAATGTGCATGTAGCAACTAAAGATCTGGGAGAAGGCAATGGCACCCCACTCCAGTACTCTTGCCTGGAAAATCCCAGGAACGGAGGAGCCTGGTAGACTGAAGTCCATGGGGTCGCTAAGAGTTGGATATGACTGAGCAACTTCACGTTCACTTTTCACTTTCATGCATTGGATAAGGAAATGGCAACCTACTCCAGTATTCTTGCCTGGAGAATCCCAGGGATGGGGGAGCCTGGTGGGCTGCCATCTATGGGGTCGCACAGAGTCAGACATGACTGAAGTGACTTAGTAGCAGCAACTAAAGATCCTGCATGCTGCAACAAAGATCAAAGATCTGCAACCAAGATCTGGCGCAGCCAAATAAATAAATATTGGGGGGGGGAGGAAATGTTCATAGTAAACTAAAATCCCATCAACAAAATTCACCAACAATATTCCCTATTCCTCTTCACTTTCTGCCATAAGGGCGTGCTGTGATTCATGGGGTTGCAAAGAGTCGGAAACGACTGAGCGACTGAACTGAACTGAACTGAGCTGATTCCCCATCTCCAACCTCGTATGCCTGTCATAGTCAAGGGACTAAACTCTACTCACGCTGGAGAATCCAACACATCAGTTTAAGGGGAGGACCAATCTTGGTAGCTAGACACATTTTAGTGTGTCTGTTACTAGACACACTAGAACACAGAGTAGACGCATTTTTGTTATCTGCATGTCGAAATGCAGATGGGGAGGTTTGGGACTGGGAAGAGATGTGCAGTAACAGAAGCTCCATCATTCCTGGAGCCAGGGTGTCCAAGTGGCCAGGGAGGAGCCCACAGAAAGTGGGAGGAGCCCATGGAAAGTGGGAGGAGCTCTAATGATTATCTGTCCAGTTTGCAAGAGGACCACAGGATGTGTAAGACCACACCTGGCTTCCCACCTTGGGCTTCTCGATGTAAGACCACAGGGTTGAGTTAAAAGAGAAGCTTGACTGGATAATGCTGCTTTCACATCCCTTCTGTGCTGCTATTTTCCTCTAATAGAGTAAATCCATGAGGGGAACTTTCTGTGCTGGAACTCTGGAAGCCCTTTGACAATTCAAAATGTCACTGTGACTCTGTAAGCACAGCAGATAAAACACAAAGGGGAATGCTTACCTCAATCTGACTCATAGATCAGTTTTAAAGATTTAATAAAGAAAAAAATCCATTCCAAGGAGACAGGTCCAGGTAGGTATATTTATCTTGTACTTGTTTAAACCAAATCTCCAGGCCATAATTGCACTGTTTTGGGTAACCTGAATTTCTTAGGCACCAGTTTGATTTTTCTTATGCTTAATCAGTCCATCTGTCTTGTGTATGTCTCCACTTGATTGGCAACTCATACTGATAAGTTCTGGTTTTATTTATGGCAGCATTACCCACAGTCTTGTTCAACGGTCAAGGATTGTTTTAGAGAGTTTTTTGCTTGTGATAAAGCAAAAGCTGGCATCGCTGATAAATAGACAGAAATGGAAATACTTCTATAGGGTGCCTTTGAAGTGGACCTGACCATAGAAAAGACCAGAAAATGGTCCGTAAATGACCTTTCTGGAAGTTGTATTAAATAGCAGTCATGGTTTTAGGGTAAAGATATGCCCTTTTTTCCACCAAGGTTAAAATATATGTTCAATATGTGACTTCCCTGGTGGTCCAGTGGTTAAAGAAGCTGCCTTGCAGTACAGGGAACATGAGTTCAATTCCTGATCGGGGAACTAAGATCCCACATGTTGCAGAGCAATTAAGCCAGTGTGCCACAACTAGATAGTCCACATGCCGCAAGGCTCAGGACTCACTGAAGATCCTACATGCCACAGTGAAGGCCTTTTGCAGCCAAATAAATTAATAAATATATTTTCAACAAAAATTGGAGCAAACAGGACCGAAATATATCAGAAGCTAGTGGTAGGAGAAACCGAGTTAAAATCTTCACTTCTCTCTAAATCAGTGGTTCCCAAACTTGGAGAGGTTTTCAAAAATTGATTTCCAACACCTTTTTATGCCTTCTTCCCCCCACTGATTCAGAATCTTCTGGAGTGGAGCCCTGTAGGGTGGAGAGTGTGTGTTTTCCAGTTTCTGCAGTTGACAAGGGCAGCCAAGATCCAGCTCCCTCCTAATGTCCGGTGTTAATCCCTCCAGCCAGTAATTCCTTTTACTTATTTTAGCAAATTTCGCCCTCTAGTGGAAGAAATTACGACCCAGCCTGCAAAAGTTTGTGCCTGTCTCAATTCTATTTGAAACCCTCCAAAATTTCATTTGGACTTCCCTGGTGGTTCAGACGGTAAAGCGGCTGTCTTCGATTTGGGAGACCTGGGTTTGATCCCTGGGTTGGGAAGATCCGCTGGAGAAGGAAATGGCAATCCACTTCAATACTGTTGCCTAGAAAATCCCATGGACGGATGAGCCTGATAAGTTACAGTCCACGGGGTCGCAAAGAGTTGGACACGACTGTTAAAACTGATTGTGAGATTAGTTTGCAGACAACTCTTTAATGAGAGATTAGTTCCTTTTGAAGGAGACTTGAAAGGAAAATCTGGTAAAACCAGAAAGGGAGGTCATGGTTGAAAGCTCTAGTACCATATCAAAGGAACAGTGTCTTTATCAGAATAAACCCACTTTTTTTTTTTAGTGCTTTTCCTGCTGCTACTGCTCCCAAACATACTTCCACTTACAGCAGATGTTGGAGGGTAGTTAAGAGATAAACAAAATGATGAAGCAAGACTCTCTGGTAGCAAGCTAAATGGGAAATTTTTTCAAAGCTGCTGTCACTAGCACTTTGGTAGTAAGGTAAATAGAACTTTGGTTCTTCCTGTTCTGGAGTTTGAAATGATTATGACACTCATTCTAAAAGAACTTCTCTTTACCACAGAGTCCAATCTACCGTGCACTTTTCTTGTACCGCAAAAATAATTCTTTCTTATCCACAGTCAATATTTGTTGGCTGTTGGCTATTATTTAAAAATGTGCAAAAAACGCATGCATTATGGGACCAGCTCATGTTATCGGCAGTTCTATGAGGTAGTGCTTTTGGCTCCATTTTACAGATGATGCATTGGAATTTTAAAAGATTAACAGCCAGGTGGGTAACACACAGCTAGTAAGAGGCACAACTCAGATTTTTTTTCTTGGCTGCGCTGTAAGGCATGTGAGATCTTAGTTTCCAACCAAGGATCAAACCCAAGTTTCCTATATTGGAAGATGGATTCTTAGCCACTGGACCCCCAGGCAAGTCCCAGCACACCAACAACCAAAAAAGAATATTATTTTTAAAAGAGGAAGAAAGAAAAGAACTCAGCTATCAACATAACTTCGAAGAAACTATAGATGCTGCAGTGTTCCACCTTCACCGGCTGTTATTCTTGCCTGTCCCCCAGTGTTGTGACAAAGTCCCCATTGTGTGGCCCGTAAAGGTGGTTAAGCAGGAGCCCAGGCTGCCACGTCCCTGGAATACTATTAACAACCAACTGGGGGTTGGTTGTGCAAAAGCACGACCCACAAAAGTCACCGAGAAGCCACGTGGGAGAGAAGAGTGGACTTTGCCGTGGGGTTTCTGCCCCGGGAGGGAGCTCAGTCCAGTCCTGACTGATTATTTGTTCTCTTGCCTCTGAGAGGTTGCATTATAAGAAACACCATTTGTGCTGAGTCTATATGCCGTCATGGTGAAGCATCCATAGCGGTACCGGTATGGCAGTTCAGTTGCTCAGCCGTCTCCGGCTCTTTGAGAGCACACTGGCTGCAGCACGCCAGGCCTCCCTGTCCTTCACCATCTCCTGGAGCTTGCTCAAACTCATGTCCACTGAGTCGGGGATGCCATCCAAACGTCTCACCCTCTGTCGTCCCCTTCTCCCCCTGCCTTTAATCTTTCCCAGCATCAGGGTCTTTTCCAGTGAGTTGGCTCTTCGCATCAGATGGTCAAAGAGTATATTAATATTCTCAAAGGGCTGCTTCAGTGCCAACATGGAAACGGCCTTCCTCTCATAGTGCCTCCAATGCCTCCTAATCCCCTGGAGTCTGGCTGATTTTCACAGAACTCTCTGGAAAGTACTCTCAAGCAGCTCATAAACGTTCTTCCTCCGGTATAATTCTAGCGGGCTTGCTTCACCTTTTTCACTCTGCTAAGTCACTTCAGTCGTGTCTGACTCTGTGCGACCCCATAGACGGCAGCTCACCAGGCTCCCTCGTCCCTGGGATTCTCCAGGCAAGAACACTAGAATGGGTTGCCATTTCCTTCTCTGATGCATGAAAGTGAAAAGTGAAAGTGAAGTCGCTCAGTCATGTCTGACTCCTAGCGACCCCGTGGACTGCAGCCTACCAGGCTCCTCCGTCCCTGGGATTTTCCAGGCAAGAGTACTGGAGTGGGGTGCCATGGCCCTGTCTTATTTTTCGTTTGTCTTTGGCCAGGCCATGAGGCTTGTGGGATCTTAGTTCCCCTACCAGGGACTGAACCAGGGGCCCTCAGCAGTAAGACTAACCACTAGGCCGCTACCGAATTCCCCCAGGTATGTTAACAGTCCTTTTTTTCTTGAGCTTTTCCTCCTTGGAGAGTACTATTTTCTAGTTTTCCTGTTGTCTATCTACTCTTTTTCCTCCTTCCAGACTGTGTTTCTTAAGGCTCAAGATATAAACCTTACCTGTTCTCTCTCTCTCTCCTTTCTTTCTAAGAGAGCTCATTCACAGATAGAACCAAATTTTAGAGCAGAAAACACTTTAGCTATAATTTCATCCTCTTCATTTTGCAGGTGATGTCATTTTTGACCTTGCATGATTACCACTTATTCACTCATTTATTCATGCATTCTTTTAACAAATACCATGGAGGGTATACCCTCGTGGCTCAGATAGTAAAGAATCTGCCTGCTATGCAGGAGACCATGGTTCAATCTCTGGGTTGGAAAGATCCCCTGGGGAAGGAAATGACAACTTACTCCAGTATTCTTGCCTGGTAAATTCCATGGACAGAGGAGCTTGGTGGGCTACAGTCCATGGTGTCGCAAAAGAGTCGGGCACAACTTACTGACTATACAACACCAAAGGTGATAGGATGTGCATAGAGGGCATCAAAGTATAAGGCCAACTGTGAAAACTGCAAGAAGGCAGGGATAAACTTTAAAAGAGAACTATGGTGTTCATGGGAAATAGATGGGGAAACAGTGGAAACAGTGTCAGACTTTATTTTGGGGGGTTCCAAAATCACTGCAGATGGTGACTGCAGCCATGAAATTAAAAGACACTCCTTGGAAGAAAAGTTATGACCAACCTAGACAGCATATTCAAAAGCAGAGATATTATTTTGCCAACAAAAGTCCATTTAGTCAAGGCTATGGTTTTTCCAGTGGTCATCTATGGATGTGAGAGTTGGACTGTGAAGAAAGCTGAGCACTGAAGAATTGATGCTTTTGAACTGTGGTGTTGGAGAAGACTCTTGAGAGTCCCTTGGACTGCAACGAGATCCAATCAGTCTATTCTAAAGGAGATCAGCCCTGGGTGTTCTTTGGAAGGACTGATGCTAAAGCTGAAACTCCAGTACTCTGGCCACCTCATGTGAAGAGCTGACTGTTTGGAAAAGACTCTGATGCTGGGAGGGATTGGAGGCAGGAGGAGAAGGGGACGACAGAGGATGAGATGGCTGGATGGCATCACGGACTCAATGGACGTGAGTTTGAGTGAACTCCGGGAGCTTGTGACGGACAGGGAGGCCTGGCATGCTGCAGTTCATGGGGTCACTAAGAGTCAGACATGACTGAGCAACTGAACTGAACTGAACTGATGGTATTCGTGAGAAAGATGGGTCTGGTGGAAGGAATGGGATAGATAGAACAGGGAGGGTTTCATGGAAGAAGGGGTATCTGGGCTGGACCATTTGTCAGATTTGACAAGGGGAAGGATAGTCTGGGGGGAAAGGAGGATTTGAACAAAAGCCTGGAGAAAGGAAAAGCATGTGTGGCTTCCTGGAAGCCCCAGCTGACTTATCAGTGAGCTCGTGCTGACTTCTACCTGGAGGAACTGTGGGACGTAAGCAGAGCAGGCAGGATGGGCTTTCTTACCAGGCAGCAGAGTGAGATGCTTCAGAAAGAGAGTTAAAGCAAAAGACAGGCATTTGAGAGACATTAGAAGACAGTGAACAAGGGTTGTGTGTGTGTGTGTGTGTTAACTGCTCAGTTGTGTCCGACTCTGCAACCCCATGGACTGTAGCCCACCAGGCTTCTCTGTCCCTGGAATTCTCTAGGCAAGAAAACTGGAGCAAGTTGCTATTCCCTTCTCCCGGGGGATCCTCCCAAACCAGGGATGGAACCCGAGGCTCCTGCATTGCAGGCAGATTCTTTACCATCTGATCCATCAAGTCCATAGCAAGGGTTATTTGAGTCTTTATCTAGAACAAGAAAAGGGGAGACCAGGGCTCACCCAAGAGACCTCGCCAAAGCAGGATGGAAAGCATCTTACTGATGCAGTTACACAAACAAGAAGATTCAGAACAAGGAATTCAACAACAATAATCAAACGTTTACCATGTTCAAGGGACTGTATTATCGAACTGAACTCAGGTCCGCTCGCCCGCCTCAATGCAGAGCCAATTTACTGACACTAGGTTGTGATGAAGGCAAAGTACAACACTTATTTAAGCATGTCAAGTAAGGCACCTCCCTAGTGACTCAGATGGTAAAGCATCTGCCTGCACTGCAAGAGGCCTGGGCTTGATCCTTGGATTGGAAAGATCCCCTGGAGGAGGAAATGGCAACTCATTCCAGTATTCTTGCCTGGAGAATCCCATGGACCCTGGTGGGCTACAGTCCATAGGGTTGTGAAGACTTGGACACGACTGAGCATCTAAGCACACACACACAAGGAAAGTGAGGGAATGTAGGATCAAAGGACAACATCAAGAAAAAAGAGTTCAGTGAGTAATAACCTAAAATGGAAAATAATCGCAAAAATAATATATGTGTATCTGTACAACTGAACCATCTTGCTCTGCACTTGAAACATTGTAAGTCAACTATACTTCAATAAATATATCTATATCTATATCTATATATTTAATAGTTCAGCAGTAAAAGAGTCCAAGTTCCTCCTTAAGGGATATACATAATAAACTGGTATGGTCTTGGAGTTGTTCTACAGGAACTAAGCCCCCTCCTAGGTGGAGGATGGCTAAGACCCCAGACTAGTTTGAACCTAAAGAATGATGTTGATTTTTCTCTGACCTCTGTGACTTCAAGCAACTAAAGTTTGGACCCTGTCAAACACTGCCCCAATTCTGTGCTGAATTCTCCTTTACTCAAATCCCTTCATGAATATACACAGCCCCAGTCCTTTCATGAATATGAATATTCCCTTAGCTTAAAACTTCCCTAATTTTGCTGTTTGGGGAGACACTGTTTTGTGAAATATCCCTGGCATTCTCCTTCAGTTCAGATCAGTTCAGTTGCTCATTTGCGTCCGACTCTGAGAACCCATGGACTGTAGCACACCAAGCTTTCCTGTCCATCACCAATTCCCAGAGCTTGCTCAAACTCATGTCCATCAGAGTCAGTGATGCCATCCAACCTCTGTCATCCCCTGTCATCCTCTGTCATCCCCTTCTCCTGCCTTCAATCTTTCCCAGCATCAGGGTCTTTTCCAATGAGTCAGTTCTTCGAATCAGGTGGCTAAAGTATCAGAATCTCAGCTTCAGCATCAGTCCTTCCAATGAATATTCTGGACTGATTTCCTTTAGGATTGACTACTTTGATCTCCTTGCAGTCCAAGGGACTCTCAAGAGTCTTCTCCAACACCACAGTTCAAAACCATCAATTCTTCGGTGCTCAGCTTTCTTTATAGTCCAACTCTCACATCTCACTGGAGAAGGGAATGGTAAACCACTTCAGTATTCTTGCCTTGAGAACCCCATGAATGGTATGAAAAGGCATTCTCCTTACTTCCTGCAAGTAATAAATCCTTCTTTCTCCCAATCTTTGGCTTGGCTATGTCTTTGGGCTTGAGGCAAAAGATAAAAGAGGCAAACTGTTATCAGTTAACAAGGCTAGATAACCCACAGAATTTCGAGAGAAAATCAAAGGACTGTTGGGTAACACCACTAAATCGTGGAGTTGTTCGTTATGCAGTAATAGTTGACCAAAACAGCTACCCATCTGACACCTTTATTTGACTCATGGGTATGCTTGTATCCGATCTGGCCCCAACTAGAGCCACAAAAAGGACTCATTTCCTTTCTACTGGCAGACCCAGGAGTGTGAGGCTCAGGAGCTGCCTCCATCTGTAATGAAAGCCATTTCAAAAGAAAAAAAAACCTGACAAACAAAAGCACAGATGTGGTAAAAGAGTCCTGGACAGACTTAAGTTCTGCGTCTAGTTGCCCTGAGATCAGTCTGCACAGCTTGTCTTCCCCTGTTTAACTAAATTTTCCCCTATTTATGAGCTTTCCCAGGTGGCACCAGTGGTAAGGAATCCGTCTGCCGATGCAGGAGACGCGAGACGCAGTTTCAATCCCTCGGCTGGGAAGATCCCTTGGAGCAGGAAATGGTACCCCACTCCAGTATTTTTGCCTGGGAAACCTCATGGATAGAGGAGCCTGGTGGGCTACAGTCCATGGGGTTACAAAGAGTCAGACATGCTACCCTATTTAGACCAGCTAGTTCGAGTTGGGTTGCCATCACTTACAACCACTAAACCCTGATTTAAATGCTAGCTCAGCATTTCTAAGAGGACTAAATCAACAGTATATATGACACCATACTTGGCCCATCAGTTCAGTTCAGTCACTCAGTCATGTTCAACTCTTTGTGACCCCAGGAAAGCAGCATGCCAGGCTTCCCTGTCCATCACCAATTCCCAGAGCTTACTCAAGCTCAATTCCATCGAGTTGGTAATGCCATCCAACCATGTCAACTTCTGTCGTCCCTTTCTCCTGTCTTCAATCTTTCCTAGCATCAGGGTCTTTTCAAATGAGTCAGTTCTTTGCATCAGGTGGCCAAAGGATTGAAGTTTCAGCTTCAACATCAGTCCTTCCAATGAATATTCAAGACTGATTTCCTTTAGGATGGCCTGGTTGGATCGCCTTGCAGTCCAAGGGACTCTCGTTTTCTCCAACATCACACTTCAAAAGCATCAATTATTTGGTGCTCAGCTTTCTTTATAGTCCAACTCTCACATCCATACATGACTACTGGAAAAACCATAGCTCTGATTAGACAGACCTTTGTTGGCAAAGGAATGTCTCTGGTTTTTAGTATGCTGTCTAGGTTGGTCATAGCTTTTCTTCCAAGAAGTAAGCATCTTTTAATTTCATGGCTGCAGTCACTATGTGCAGTGATTTTGGAGCCCAAAAAACAGCCCCTCAAAAAAACAGTCTGCTACTGTTTCCACTCTCTCTCCATCTATTTGCCATGAAGTGATGGGACCGGATCTTAGTTTTCTGCATGTTGAGTTGTAAGCCAGATTTCTCACTCTCCTCTTTCACTTTCATTAAGAGGCTCTTCAGTTCTTCACTTTCTGCCATAAAGTTGCTGTCATCTGCATATCTGAGCTTACTGATATTTCTCTCAGCAATCTTGATCCCAGCTTGTGCTTCATCCAGCCCAGCACTTCTCATGATGTACTCTGCATATAAGTTCAATAAGCAGGGTGACAATATACAGCCTTGACGTACTCCTTTTCCTATTTGGAACCAGTCTGTTGTTCCAT